>NIVC01003229.1:0-22500 GCA_002269645.1 Macrostomum lignano
ATAGATAGAATGATAGATAGATAGATAGATAGTATAGAATGAGATAGATAGATAGATAGATAGATAGATAGATAGATAGATAGATTAGATAGATAGAGATAGATAGATAGATAGATAGATAGATAGATAGATAGATAGATAGATAGATAGATAGATAGATAGATGATAGATAGATAGATAGATTAGATAGAGAGATAGATAATAGTAGATAGATTAGATAGATAGATAGATAGATAGATAGATAGATAGATAGATAGATAGATAGATAGATAGATAGATAGATAGATAGGATAGATAGATAGAATAGATAGATAGATAGATAGATTGATAGATAGATAGGAATAGATAGATAGATAGTAGATAGATAGATGAGGATAGATAGATTAGATAGATAGAGATAGATAGAGTAGATAGATAGAGTGATAGATAGATAGATAGATAGAATAGATAGATAGATAGATAGATAGCATAGATAGATAGATAGATAGATAGATAGAGATAGAGATAGATAGATAGATAGATAGATAGATAGATAGATAGATAGATAGATATAGATAGATAGATAGAATAGATAGAATAGATAGATAAGATAGATAGATAGATAGATAGATAGATAGATAGATAGATAGATAGATAGATAGATAGATAGATAGATAGATAGATTAGATAGACAAACAACAGACGGTTCGCCCCGCTCCCGAAGATCCCACAGAGCCGTACGTGCCGTCATGCGTCAAAGTTACTCAGCAGCGCGGTTGAGCTGTCGCTGCCCCTGCGGCTGCAACTTCAGCTCAGACCGCAGTTCAGTGTGGCGTCCCTGCAAGCTCGAGCTGTCAAGTGTGCCGGCGTGTTTCCCAGCATTCTGGCCGCCGGGATGGATGGCGGCGACACGGACGAGGACGAGGAGGCGGAGGCCGCGGAGGTGCAGCACAGGCGTGACAAGCAGTGGTTCAACTTCCAGCTGGCCAACGGAACTGAGGGCGAGGGCTACCGGCTGAAACCGCGATAAACTAGAAACAGGCGTCAATAAGTTTGACTGATTTGCGTGGCAGCGCCATTGAAACTTCATCGAATTTATATAACATTGTAACATACATGTAGGATAACATTAGCCTATTCACCATATTCCACTGCTCATTCACCTTCTCCACTGCTCATTCACCTACTCCAGCGCTCATTCGCCTACTCCACTGCTCATTCACCTACTCCACTGCTCATTCGCCTACTCCACTGCTCATTCGCCTACTCCAGCGCTCATTCGCCTACTCCAGTGCTCATTCGCCTACTCCACTGCTCATTCACCTACTCCACTGCTCATTCGCCTACTCCATTGCTCATTCGCCTACTCCAGCGCTCATTCGCCTACTCCACTGCTCATTCACCTACTCTATTGCTCATTCGCCTACTCCACTGCTCATTCACCTACTCCACTGCTCATTCACCTACTCCACTGCTCATTCGCCTACTCCACTGCTCATTCGCCTACTCCAGCGCTCATTCGCCTACTCCAGTGCTCATTCGCCTACTCCACTGCTCATTCACCTACTCCACTGCTCATTCGCCTACTCCATTGCTCATTCGCCTACTCCAGCGCTCATTCGCCTACTTCATTGCTCATTCACCTACTCTATTGCTCATTCGCCTACTCCACTGCTCATTCACCTTCTCCACTGCTCATTCACCTACTCTAGCGCTCATTCGCCTACTCCACTGCTCATTCATCTACTCCACTGCTCATTCGCCTACTCCACTGCTCATTCACCTACTCCACTGCTCATTCACCTACTCCAGTGCTCATTCGCCTACTCCACTGCTCATTCACCTACTCCACTGCTCATTCACCTACTCCACTGCTCATTCACCTACTCCACTGCTCATTCACCTACTTCAATGCTCATTCATCCACTTCACTACCCCACCTACTAGTAGTTTCTTATTCCTCATTTCATGGAAAGAGAACCCGCTGTAAGGAAGTGAAGAAGGGAGCCGATCAGTCAGTTAAAGAGCTCCTTGAAAAATTGCAACTTTCTTGGGTACTCTTATACAACAATTTGCCACCCCACAGACTAAACGACAACCCAGGGAATTTGAGTTCAAAGCACAAAAATAAGCTTTCCTTAACACTTGAGGCGATAAAATTCTACACCGAGACACTAAACAACTACACTTTTCGTGACCTGCTCAAACAGAAACGAACAGTTAGTTTGCGAAGCTTTTAGCCCTAAGTCTTGATCGTGTTTTCATTAACTTACTTTTTTGATATTTTGGTCACGTTCTTTTGGCATCGATCAACTGTCAACACTTTGTTCATTCTCTTGCAAATTATCAATACAAACTTGCTACTGATGCTGGACATCATCTTATGATCCTACTTATAAAATTGAAGCGTTTGTTCCGTACTGCTTGTACTTTTTTGCATTAGCCACCACGCTTGCGGGACTGGCTCCCTTAGCCTGCAAAGGAGATGAACCGAATGAGACAGTAATTCGGGAAGCTAATGGAAATTTAGCAAGTATATCGAGTGCTGCATAGATGTAGGTGCCACCAGATATAATGTCATGAGAGGCTCACAGTTGGCTTGTATTTTCGTTTTCAAGCAACTGTCGATGCTTTTTCTGCTTTGAGTAAATGTATGCCCGCGAACTTATCTGATGTTGGAAGAAAAAAATGAAAAAAAGTCCTGACTTTGAAACTTTGTTTTTCTTAATAGACTTTATAGAATAATTTGCTAAATCCTACTGTGCGACCTGGAGTTTCCAGCGCTTTCTAATATCCAGAATTTGGCTTAAAAGTGCAAAACTTTCTGGTTAGAGCGACTGGAAGGGGAGATTTTTTGGTCCAGAGCGCAACTCCCTCGCCATCCCGAAAAAAATGTCTGTGTTTATTCGGTAAAACATGAAAATCGACTCGGCAAGGGCTGAGTCTCCCTGACGGCGAGGTGAATTAATTATATGATTTTTCCCGCAGCTTTGCTCCGCAGGCTGACATTAAAAAATTGTTGAGCAAATGGAAAGCCCTTATAGTGGAGCAAGTGAGCACTTCAGCGTCTCGCCTAGCGAAAGGAAATGCTAAGCCATTAAAGGCTCAGAGACACAGAAAACAGGCGGTTGCCATAATCGGGGCCATCTATCGATTTCTAGTCCGGATAATGCCACCGTACAGGCAGACAGGCAACGTCCTGGCGCTGCTGGCTTTTGTAGAGGCAGCGACTGTCTTATAGAGAGCTTATCTAGCGAGAGGTCGACGGACTGTTAGGCGTCTTCAGGGTCTCGCGCGCGATCCAATAGGCTTGGGGCTGAGTTTCTTTCTCTACCAGCTATTGGTAGAAGCTCGACTTTCGGTGTTCCCCTATTTCTGAATGAAATACTCCGACAGTGGGAAATTGTCGGCCAAGAAACAAGTAAGAGAATGACTAAATTGATCAGACGGATAGATCAGAATGGCCCGTCGTGGAACTCGAAAACTGTCGAAAAAAGCCAGCATGCCTAACGCAAGCGGCGCAGCAAGCAATGGAGGCAGCCTGGCGCGCGAGTGTCGCGAAGCGCTACACGACTTTGTTGCCAACTCGAGCATTCGCGGACTTAAACGGACGCTGTTCTCACCAACTAGGCTATTGCGAGTCTTCTGGACTGTGTTTCTGCTCAGTAGCTTTGTGCTGGCAATGTCTCAGGTTAGTATTGACAAAGGGTAAGACATGGCGGTAAAATTTCGCATCGTTGAAGGCATTAAACTTCACAAAATCAAAAATTAAACATTAAAAAGTGTAAACCTTCAAGCTGGGATGGTCGTAAAGACTTTAAGAGTGTGTGAAATTATGAACTTTTAAAAATTACTAGCAAGACAATGAGCAAACTTTACTTACGTCGTACAACCAACCATTCTTGAAGGTTGCCTTCCTATTGGAGAAGTATTTGAAACGCGAGACCACTGTTCAGCAACAAAAGATCTACGGCCACCTGGAAGCCTTTCCCGCGGTGTCCTTCTGCGTGTCTGACCCGTTCTCTGACGGTGCAACGGAACTTTGGTCTAGCGGCGCCGTCGAGTCCCCAAACGAATACAGTCGGAAAGTTCGCCAGGCCGCTCTGCAGCTGATGCGGGCACCAACTCGGGAAAATCGGCAGCTGCTATCGGCGCTGCTCAGACTGGACCAGAGAGAGGCCTACTTCCAGAATGTGGACAACCTGACAAACTTGATGCAGCTGGGCCACACTCAGCCGTTCTACTTCTGCGCCATCAACCCGTTTGACCATGGCCAGCCGGTGTTCAAGTACTACGACAGAAACAGTTGTAATCTGACGGTGACGCGATGGCTGCATCCCATCTACCTAAACTGCTATACGCTAAGCTTCGCCAATCGTGCATTCTCCCAGGCGCTAAAGTCCATCTTTCTGGTGTTGCCAGCTGGTCGTTCCGAGCCGCGTGACGGCTTCGGGCCGTACGAGAATGCCAGCTTCTTGCGCGACACGCTGAAAAAGTACACCACTATGCAGGTAGTGCTGCACGAGGCGAAGAAGAAGCCAAACTTTGACGAGACTGTTATGCTCACCGCTCATCAGTCGGATGTGAGTACTATCCTCATCCAATTCTGCTTAACCTAATGGCTACGTATCACTTAAAAAGCTACTTATATATGAAACATCGAGATCATTCCGGGTCAAGCAATCAATATGTGTACTCTTAAAATTTATGAGGATTAATGCCACAAGCCTGCACGTACTGAGGTGACTAATTTCATTTGATTCCCTCGTCGTAGCGATTTTCTCGACTTATCCTTCGGATTAGCGCCAAGTCAATCTGAATTGAAGAAAGGGCTTCTCCGACAGAATACAGCTTTGTTTGATTGTCTTTAAATAAGGAACGGACTGGAGAGCAAATACTCCAAATACTCCACTTGAACTGGAACATGCAAAGGACGTCGGAGAATTCCTATCGAACTGTATGCCTGCCGATTCTCGATAAGGCATGCAAAGATCACGGATGAAACAAAATTTTCGAGGTCAAGTGCAGAGAAATTTTTCTGCGTGTCTAATCCGACAAACCATCGGTATAAACATGAGCGATGCTGGATAGCAAAATTTGCATTTAGAGATTTCGAGTGAGCGACTATGGGCTAGGCACAGTCTATGCGCGGTGGCTAAGCTCAGAGGATTATCAGTAAGAAAAAGTCACTCGCACCTTACTAGAATGGAGTTATGGTGAGTTACTTCGACTGTGAAGCTTGATCTTACCCGCCGACGCTGATGGACGTCGGCCAAACGTCGATGTACGAGCGCAAAAGTACGCACTTTGACAGCTACTTCGACAGAGAAGCAAGCTAACTAAAACAAATATTATGTAAATTTTATAAGACCTCAGTGCTCTCAGTCCGCAGTAATGCAGCAGAAGATATGGGAAAAGGCATGCACACTTTATGTCATTAATATAATGATCGGTTGCACTTCCAAGACAAGCCATGTAAATGTCAGTAATAAAGACGCTGGGAAATGTAAAGAAGCAGAAAAATTGTTTGCATTTTACTGCTGTAGAGGCTAAAAAATTTTTTTACATATTTTCCTGGCTGTAAATAAAGTACAGTAGTGCAGTTTGCGTCTGATACACCAAATCCAAGTTAGCAATGCAAAAGTATCACAAACTCTTGATAAACTACTTCAATAGAAAAGAAAAGCTTTTCAAAAGTAACAGTTTGATTGAAATAAAATTTCTGGAGATGTAGTTACACGAGCTACATATTTCATTCAAAAGTTGTGCGTGATATACACAATCGCAATGCCACTGATTGTCTTACAGAGAAGATCAAGTACATAACTTAGTTTTTATGGAGCTTGTTTGCAGCATGCAAGTACGCTCGTACGAGCGGTATACGAGTGTGCGCTCGTACACAAAACGGCTCCAATGTACAGTGCATCCCTCTCTTAACGTCCAACCCTTCTGTGTTGAGTATTTTATACACTCCGTCACTTGTAAGCAAATCTCGCTGTTTTGCAACTCGCGAAATTTTGCTTAGTCAAGCGTTTTGATTTTTGTGATTAATGACACCATCATGAGTGTGCAATCGAAAAGAAGGCACGGAATGCTCAAGCGATGGTAAAAGTGTATTGCTACAGGTGGAGACTATTTTGAGAAGGCTGCCTTGAAGTTTGATGATGATGATGAATGACTACAGATTGGTTTCTTTGAGGACAAAATATCGCTTTTTATATTTTTAAACTTTTACTGTAAGACTATCAGTGGCATTGCGATGGTTTTTCAGGCATAACTTTCGAATGAAATGACCAAAATATACTCAGCAACAGTCAAAAGCTCCACCCCACTAAGCGAGATGATTTTTTCACTTATTGCGAGTGACGCAACCTACGGCATGCGCAAAGCTTATTGCCGCTTGGGGTGGCTTGGCACTCTGCGCTGGCCCTCCCGGTCCCCAGACATGAATCCCATCGAGCATGTCTGGGACTTCCTAAAACGTAGCATTCGAAAAGAGAATCCACCATAGAATGTTGCGGAGAGCTCTGCGTCATGCCATTGAAAACGCTTCGGAGCGGCTTCCCGAGGACTTTCTGCGCCGCCTCATCATTGGGATTCCCCGCAGAGTCGTCGCACTTCTGCGTGCGAGGGGATCCCACACGCATCGCGATTCTAACTGAATATTGCATAAAAAATTATGATTTTACTACGAGTATTGATAGTCAATCAACTTTCCCTTCCTCGCGGCAGCTTAGTTGCGTAACTTGAGGGATATTGAATTGTGAGTGTGAAGTTTTCGCAATTTGGAGGGTGGAACTTTTGACTGTTGCTGAGTATACATGCAACTGAATTCATTGGAAAGAAGAGATGTACCGCTTTAAAATGACGCCAAAGTTGTGCTTGCAGTTGCTTTTTCTCTGGAATTATTCAAAACTTTCCGGACACCCCTCTTGAAAAGTATAGAAAAAAACTTTTGCATATACCCGTATAGTAGTTAAAAACAAAGATTTTGAACCATATCCAACATTGGGTTTGGTTTTTTGCCAGCCGCAGAACGCTTTAAAATGTGCAAGTCGCTCTTGAGTCACGAATGCGTATTTCGGAGGCTCTTAAGACGCACTCTTTTTTAATGTAAATAATGAGACATCTCGACTGATGTGGCTCAAGAGTTGACAAACAGTTGAGTCTCGTAACTTTGCTTGTTTTTAGTGCTACTTTTTCAGTTTTAATTTTTTATCGTGATTTCAACAATCCAGTTGCAAGTATCAAACGCCGGGTATACATGCAGAGTGCCATGTCAGGCAAGGAAGTATTCAGTCGAGTTAGACATTAGAGGTCCCCAATGGGGTAAAACCAGTATTTCATGTCACTAATGCAGGCACTATTAAATCGATAAGGAGGCTTAGTAAAACAAGCAGAAGTCTTCCATCCTTTGCATTTAGATTAACGTAATCAGCTTCACGACAAGCAAGTACGTCAACAACGACTGCAGCATCGGCAAGGACGAGCAAAGCGAAATCGGCGACGCGGAGGTTGGCAACAATCCAAACGACTTCGACGCTTGTCTGGAGCACCGAATCGAGCAGGACGTGATTGACAGGTGCGCCTGCACCCAGCGACTAATGCGTACAGACCCGACGGTGCCGTTCTGCTTTGCAATCAACTGGACTAATCTCAACTCGACCGTGTCTAGAATGGACTGCAGTCTGTCTGGCGGAACCTACCTCACCAGTTTCTCGGCCGCATCCAAGGCCTGCCCGCGGCCCTGTCAGAGCATCGTGTACGATCTGAACGTGCTGCGCAGTGCCAATAGAGCGTCGGCGTGGCAGGACTGCTGGTACATGTGGATGCTGATGGATTCCACGGTGACCGCGCATCAAAGAGACAGCTACTTGATGCAGCATCTCAACGCCAGCGGCGACAGCTTCAACGAATCGGTCTGCCGACGCCCCTGGTACCACCAGCTGCCCTACGTGAAGCTGAAGATTGTCCGGCAAGACTTTACCACCAGGACATTCAATGAGACTCTCGTACTCACCTCAGCGGCTCTCTTTGCTCAGGTGGGAGCGGCGCTGGCCTTCTATCTGGGATTGACGCTCACGTTTTTAGCCGAGCTGGCCGATCTGGCCATCCGGTTGGGCTGGCGCTGTCTCATTAGTAAACGAAAATCCTGGCGTCAGAGAAGAAGAGAACGTCAGAATCAGAACCAGAAACAACAGCAACAGCTGCGGAATCAGCAGAACCAGGCGGAAATAAAGACTGAGTCAACAATAAATTCAGTAGCCTGCAGCAGCGGGCGCAGTGGGGGTGGTCTCTGCATCGCCAACAACTCTGGTCTGGCTGTCGATGTCAGTCCTCGGGTAGGGAGAACGCCTGGCAGGGCTTTGGACTTCATTGCGACTACATCTACGCGGACGAGGACGACTTCTCAGACGATGATGTCGAAGGAGACGCAACCGCGGCGGTGTCCGACGACTTGCGATTGGATTCAGCTGACTATCGATACATCTAGATTCACTCGAATTGCTTCAAATGTCTGCCTAGTCTATTGAGAGTTCCATTGGTCAAACTACTTGTATAGTCTACAGTTTTATTGTCGCTACATTTATGAAAATCTACAAAGTAGGAGAACTGCACGCTTACTGGAACCCGCAGCTATGCTGGCAAACAGGTGGATGTAGATAAACGTAAATATTTTTAGCTAAGCTTATTACTGATTATTAGCTAGACTGGTAGATAAGCCTACAGACTAGTAGATAAGCCTACAGACTGGTAGCTAAGCCTACAGACTGGTAGCTAAGCCTACAGACTGTAGATAAGCCTACAGACTGGTAGCTAAGCCTACAGACTGGTAGATAAGCCTACAGACTGGTAGATAAGCCTACAGACTGGTAGATAAGCCTACAGACTGGTAGATAAGCTACAGACTGATAGCTACGCCTACAGACTGGTAGCTAAGCTACAGACTGGTAGCTAAGCGTACAGACTGGTAGCTAAGCCTACAGACTGGTAGCTAAGCCTACAGACTGGTAGCTAAGCCTACAGACTGGTAGCTAAGCCTACAGACTGGTAGCTAAGCCTACAGACTGGTAGCTAAGCCTACAGACTGGTAGCTAAGCCTACAGACTGGTAGATAAGCCTACAGGCTGGTAGATAAGCATACAGACTGGTAGCTAAGCCTACAGACTGGTAAATAAGCCTACAGACTGGTAGATAAGCCTACAGATTGGTAGATAAGCCTACAGACTGGTAGCTAAGCCTACAGACTGGTAGCTAAGCCTACAGACTGGTAGCTAAGCCTACAGACTGGTAGCTAAGCGCCATTTCATCACTAACACAGCCATCACTAACACATCACTAAAAATTCGTATCTAACTTTGTTGCCAGTAGTTATGAAGACTGGCTAGCAGTACAGAATGTAATTATTGTCCCATAGAAATTACAAATAGAGTAAATTGTTTATTTAGTAATATATTTTGTACGTAATTTTATCAATCGTTTTTGTTTTAGTAGTTAGTAGGTCGATACAAATTTAAAAACATTGACTATAAAGCGAAAAAAATATTTTACAGAATCAACTACCTGTGCATTATAATTAGGTCAATTCCTGTTTGCCTAAAAGTACATGAACTCATTTTGAAAAAGGAATCTCTTTTCCTAATATCTGCAGGCGCAAATTTTAAATAAAAATCTACGTAATAAGCTCGGAAGGCTACTTATTACATCAGTAGTAGAATGGGGGTGATAAGCATGATAATTAATCGAATTAGCCATTGGCTTTTTAAGGGCGCCGAATTGCATGATAATTACATTTAGCTTCAGGTTTCCGAGACACGGGGTCTCAAAGCTGTGCTCAGGTATTGAATAGTGTCAATTAGAAAGATATTACAGGTGGCAAGCATATAGTTAGTTAGCAAAAGCGGGGAAGCCGGCCAAGAAGTCAGTGTCCGAAAATTCGAACAAACAAAGCTCATTTTACCGAATAGCAATGCAAAAGCTCTGATAATGTGTTTGTAAATAAATTTATTCCCTATATAGATAGTGAATACAATTGTAAAATACGAGCAAATCACAAATACTAGCATTCACAAAGTCTGTTCAGATATCACGAAAACTTTCTAAGGTTTGGAGATCGAGGTTGGCTTTGACTGGGGGTTGGTTGGCTATGATTAGGTGTTGACTCTGATTGGGGGTTGGCTCTGATTGGGGGTTGGCTCTCATTGGGGGTTGGCTCTCATTGGGGGTTGGCTCTCATTGGGGATTGGCTCTGATTGGGGGTTGGCTCTCATTGGGGTTGGCTCTGATTGGGGGTTGGCTCTCATTGGGGGTTGGCTCTGATTAGGGGTTGGCTCTCATTGGGGGTTGGCTCTCATTGAGGGTTGGCTGTCTTTGGGGGTTGGCTCTGATTGGGGGGTTGGCTCTGATTAGGGGGAGGCTCTCATTGGGGGTTGGCTCTGATTGGGGGTTGGCTCTGATTGGGGTTGGCTCTGATTAGGGGGAGGCTCTCATTGGGGGTTGGCTCTGATTGGGGGTTGGCTCTGATTGGGGGTTGGCTCTGATTGGGGGTTGGCTCTGATTGGGGGTTGGCTCTGATTGGGGGTTGGCTCTGATTGAGGGTTGGGCTCGTTATTGGCTGGTTGTATTTTTGTACTGTTTAGTTTCAGTTAGTTTAATCCAAAAAAATACTTTTAGACTACTTCAAGTAGGCGGTCCTCCAGATAGACGCCAGGCTCAGCAGACTGTGCAGCCGATACAGGCTGCTTAGTGGTCGGCACAAAGCCGCAGATCCTGCCGCAGTTATACTAGAAATATCTGAGCCTCGCAGAGGTTGTGCCACGGCAAAAGCCAACAGTCCCGCGTTGCAAACGGCTAAGAAGGTCACGAGTTCGCGGCCCGGTCGGTCCCGAAAATGCAACGCCTTATAGGAGCGCATTCGAGCGGCAGTGCAGATTAGTGTTGTCTGACAGGCGGCCTGGGTTGAAGCAAATTCATTACTTTCATGACTACATGCTGAGCAAACTCATCGTCAGGGGTCGGCTCTCTCTTACCTGAACAATTTGCACAACCGCCGTAGCCGCTGTCTCCCAATTGGCGTCCTGCTGCTGTGGCTGCAGCAGCTGCACGATGCTGTGAGCGAACAGTCCGAACAGCCCCACCGCCTGCACCCATCTGTCGGCAAAGCGAGCCTCGTCTCTCCCAGTCGACTCGTCCGCCTCCAGGAACATGAGGTCGGCCAGGCGGGGAAATGCGCACAGGGAGGCGGCCAGGCCGCAGCCCAGCAGGCCCAGCTCGGCGCTGTGACTCAGCAGCTGCCAGCCCGGGAGTGGCTCTCTGTCTGGCCGAGGACGCAGGCGGCCAGCAGGCAGGCGCAGGCGGTCACCAGCGCTGCCAGGCCGAGGAACAGACCGCGTCTGGAGCCGGAGCAGTCCAACCAGAGCCGCCAGCTACCGCGACGGCCGCCATGGACGTCATCGACATCGACATCAACATCGTCCTCATGGTTGTCGCGGACTTCGACCCCGGCGCCGATGGACTGGCGAAGTCGTTGACGACGTTGCAGCAGCATCAGCAGACGGTTGCCAGGGGCAACCACGGAGACGGTGGGGAATGTGCCGCTTCGAACTGCGAGCAAAATTGCTGCGGGATTGAGGTGTTGAAGACAGGAACTGTCGAAATAACAGCAAGAGTTGAGGCTTGGGACATGGCCCGAGGATCCTGAGATACATACAGGCGCGCCAATACACAACAAGCACTCATGCACACGCTCACACAGGGTGCAACAGCGGCCCTTTGACTTTCTAATCGTCAGGCATTTGCACTCTCTGTGCCTTGGAGGTTCCTTGGGGGTTCTGTACCTGAGAAAAACTTACAAACAGTTAATAGGCAGTGGACAACAGCAGCGGGCATCAGATATGGCTCAGCAATCATCGCGGATCCGCCAGAGTCTAACAAAGTCAGCTTCAAGCAGTTAGCCGATAAACTACTGTGAGTAGCGACTCTGCTTGCGTTGGCACTCGCAGAAGCGGCTGCTCCAACAAGCCAGTTGTCGATGGTTGAGAATCGCAGCCACGAGCAGAGATTTGCCGAGATGAGGTGCGCCAGGCCCAGGTGCACTGTCAGGGCGCTGCGCTGGGCAAGGCCTCGTATGGGGAACTGCGTGAGTGGCAGAGGATGAGAGTGATTGAGAGGAACTGGGAGTAAATAGAGAGGTTTAGTGTAAATGGCAGGCCATGAGAGTGAATGGGAGGTAGTGAGACTGAATGGGAGGTTGTGAGAGTGAATGGGAGGTTGTGAGACTGAATGGGAGGTTGTGAGAGTGAATGGGAGGTTGTGAGACTGAATGGGAGGCATTGAGGGTGAATGGGAGGTTGTGAGAGTGAATGGGAGGCATTGAGAGTGAATGGGAGGTAGTGAGACTGAATGGGAGGTTGTGAGAGTGAATGGGAGGCATTGAGAGTGAATGGGAGACAGTGAAAGTGAATGGGAGGTTGTGAGACTGAATGGGAGGCATTGAGGGTGAATGGGAGGTTGTGAGAGTGAATGGGAGGCATTGAGAGTGAATGGGAGGTAGTGAGACTGAATGGGAGGTTGTGAGAGTGAATGGGAGGTTGTGAGACTGAATGGGAGGTTGTGAGAGTGAATGGGAGGTTGTGAGACTGAATGGGAGGCATTGAGGGTGAATGGGAGGTTGTGAGAGTGAATGGGAGGCAGTGAGAGTGAATGGGAGGTAGTGAGACTGAATGGGAGGTTGTGAGAGTGAATGGGAGGCATTGAGAGTGAATGGGAGACAGTGAAAGTGAATGGGAGGAAGTGAGAGTAAATGGCAGGCCATGAGAGTGAATGGGAGGTTGTGAGAGTGAATGGGAGGCAGTGAGAGTGAATGGGAGGCAGTGAGAGTGAATGGGAGGCAGTGAGAGTGAATGGGAGGCAGTGAGAGTGAATGGGCAGTGAGAGTGAATGGGAGGCAGTGAGAGTGAATGGGAGGCAGTGAGAGTGAATGGGAGGCAGTGAGAGTGAATGGGAGGCAGTGAGAGTGAATGGGAGGCAGTGAGAGTGAATGGGAGGCAGTGAGAGTGAATGGGAGGCAGTGAGAGTGAATGGGAGGCAGTGAGAGTGAATGGGAGGCAGTGAGAGTGAATGGGAGGCAGTGAGAGTGAATGGGAGGCAGTGAGAGTGAATGGGAGGCAGTGAGAGTGAATGGGAGGCAGTGAGAGTGAATGGGAGGCAGTGAGAGTGAATGGGAGGCAGTGAGAGTGAATGGGAGGCAGTGAGAGTGAATGGAACGTAATGAGAGTGGATGGGAGCGGTTGTGAAGAGAAAATAAGAAAAACTAGAAAGAGGATTTATTTGAGAATTTCAATGAGGGATTCTTGAACTCATCGAACCATAAACCCATGTGCCAGAGTGTTTTGCGATAAGCACTAGCTCTACAATGATGCTTCAAAGCTTACGAGATAGCTTACAATGGTTTGTCCTGAAATAACCTGGCAGTATTTAGTGCCTGACATAAAACAGCCATTTTCAAACCTCCAAATCTCTCACCTGAGCATTTAGAACCGCAAACACCGTCTGCAAAGCGATGAAAATTGACCCAGTGATCAACTGAGTAATCGAAAGGCGCCTCCAGCCCAGGCAAGGGGCTTCCACTCCGTCTGCTGACAGCGAAGTCAAATGCAGCAGCTGACGAACTACCGAGAGAGCGCACAGACCTTGATAAAAATGCACAGAATTAGTTGATTTTAGTCATTTATCGACGTTAACTAATATACTCGTAAATTAACAATGCACTCGAATCCTTCATCCATTTTGATTTTTAATTAGCAGTCCATAGGCAATTCAAGATGTCAAGGCTTACTGGGGGAATTGCTGAGATGTCAAGGCTTACTGGGGGAATTGCTGAGATGTCAAGGCTTACTGGGGGAATTGCTGAGATGTCCAGGCTTACTGGGGGAATTGCTGAGATGTCAAGGCTTACTGGGGGAATTGCTGAGATGTCAAGGCTTACCGGGGGAATTGCTGAGATGTCAAGGCTTACTGGGGGAATTGCTGAGACGTCAAGGCTTACTGGGGAATTGCTGAGATGTCAAGGCTTACTGGGGGAATTGCTGAGATGTCAAGGCTTACTGGGGGAATTGCTGAGACGTCAAGGCTTACTGGGGGAATTGCTGAGATGTCAAGGCTTACTGGGGGAATTGCTGAGACGTCAAGGCTTACTGGGGGAATTGCTGAGATGTCAAGGCTTACTGGGGGAATTGCTGAATGTCAAGGCTTACTGGGGGAATTGCTGAGACGTCAAGGCTTACTGGGGGAATTTCTGAGACGTCAAGGCTTACTGGGGGAATTTCTGAGACGTCAAGGCTTACTGGGGGAATTGCTGAGATGTCAAGGCTTACTGGGGGAATTGCTGAGACGTCAAGGCTTACTGGGGGAATTGCTGAGATGTCAAGGCTTACTGGGGGAATTGCTGAGACGTCAAGGCTTACTGGGGGAATTGCTGAGATGCCAAGGCTTACTGGGGGAATTGCTGAGATGTCAAGGCTTACTGGGGGAATTGCTGAGATGTCAAGGCTTACTGGGGGAATTGCTGAGATGTCAAGGCTTACTGGGGGAATTTCTGGGATGTAAAGGCTTACTGGGGGAATTTATGGGATGTAAAGGCTTGGGGGAACTGATGAGACGTCAAGACTTACTGGGGGAATTGCTGAGATGTCAAGGCTTACTGGGGGAATTGCTGAGATGTCAAGGCTTACTGGGGGAATTGCTGAGATGTCAAGGCTTACTGGGGGAATTGCTGAGATGTCAAGGCTTGGGAATTGCTGAGACGTCAAGGCTTACGGGGGAATTGCTAAGATGTCAAGGCAGGATACAATAATTTTCGTCCCCGGCTTAGTGGCCGCCCGAAGGCGGGCACAAGATTGCTGATTCGTTTTCTAATCGTTAAGTTTTTACACTCTCTGCGCCTTGAGGGTTGGCCATATTTCCACAAATTAAGCTACAAATTAATGTAGAACCAGGTGTCGCGGTGCAACAGTCAGACACGTTTATCTCTGAGCTGCTTTGCCCACTCTTAACCATTTATTAACACTATAGATTAGAAGAACAATAAACATTTCTAATCTATAATCTGTACCAATTACCTTACTTGCAGTTTGGCGCACATATTCATACAGTTTCAGCGCATGAACCGTCTGTAGGTGTTGACTCACAGCGCGTTGCCCCAGTCCCCCAAGCCTGCTCCCCCCTGATGTTTTCCAAACCATTAGGATAGATAAAAGCTTGATTTTTTCCTCTACATTTTGCCATTTCGTCCAACTCGCAGTGTGTGCCTCTCTGTCCCCTCACGTTCCCACACAGTCAGTCATCCCCCCCGACCGTCCCTTCCCTAGGCGGCGAAGTTGAAAGCACCAGAAATTTATCCCGAAAGTGTGTCGATCTTCGCCATGGAGATCCAAAGCCAACCAGGGGATAGGAGCGCCCAACAACAGAGAGGGACGCCACTAAGGGACAGAGCTAGGTGCCCAAGGAGAGACAGGGGCGCCCACCAACAGACAGGGGCACCCACCAAAAGACAGGGGCGCCCACCAAAAGACAGGGGCGCCCAACAAGAGACAGGGGCGTCCACCGAAAACAGGGGCGACCCACCAAGGGACAGAGCTAGGTGCCCACCAACAGACGGGCGCCCAACAAGAGACAGGGGTGCCCAACAAGAGACAGGGGCACCCACCAAGAGACAGGGACGCCCACCAAGAGACAGGGGCGCCCACCAAGAGACAGGGGCACCCACCAAGAGACAGGGGCGCCCACCAAGAGACAGGGGCGCTAACCAAGAGACAGGGGCGCCACCAAGAGACAGGGGCGCCCACCAAGGGACAGGCGGGTGACAGCTAAAAAAAAACGAATTCGGGGTGTGCTTGAAACTCCAGGTTTGGGTTGGAGATGTCCATGGCATCTATTTTGGAAGCGTGTCCACACGGAGCTTGACACGGGTGTCTGCAGGGGCCAGACAGAGCTGCACGCGCAGGTCCTGCATTTTTCCTGCTTCAGTTCATCCTGCCACCAAAGGAGCGTGACTTGCCAGTCGCTTAGGCGCTCGGCAAATAAAATAAACAGTTCGAATTTTAGAAGTCAAGGCAAACTGACCGCCGACTTGATCTTTCTCTCCCCCTCCCTCTCTCTCAAATCGAAATCTAAGCAAAACATTTTCTGCGAAACCTAAAAACCAAGCGCAGTGAATCATAAAAATGGAAAAAAGCGAAATTGCGCTTCAGGTTTTTTTATAAGGCAACATTTTTAACATCGGAAAGTTTAAAAAATCGTCCTACAACTTTTTAAAATCTAAACAGTCCCATGCAAAATCACCTGTAATATTTAACTATATTTATAATTGCTACACAAAGAGGCCAGCCGGAGGCTGAAAGCTAATTCGTGTAAACAAACCCGGAAAATTAGTGGGAGTCCAATGCAGTTTTATCTCGATGTGTGGTCATATGGTTATGCCTGTGCAGCCTTGTTTACAAATTAAGTTTAATATCTACAGATTACAATGGCTTACTGTCTATTACACTGTTTTATTTCATTGCTGTATGTCTGACTTTGGCGCCTCTGGTACTGACTTTGGCGCCTCTATAATACTGACTTTGGCGCCTCTATAATACTGACTTTTGGCGCCTCTATAATACTGACTTTGGCGCCTCTATAATACTGACTTTTGGCGCCTCTATAATACTGACTTTGGCGCCTCTATAATACTGACTTTTGGCGCCTCTATAATACTGACTTTTGGCGCCTCTATAATACTGACTTTGGCGCCTTGATAATACTGACTTTGGCGCCTCGATAATACTGACTTTGGCGCCTTGATAATACTGACTTTGGCGCCTCGATAATACTGACTTTGGCGCCTCGATAATATGACTTCGGCGCCTCGATAATACTGACTTTGGCGCCTCTATAATACTGACTTTTGGCGCCTCTATAATACTGACTTTGGCGCCTCTATAATACTGACTTTGGCGCCTCTATAATACTGACTTTGGCGCCTCTATAATACTGACTTTGGCGCCTCTATAATACTGACTTTTGGCGCCTCTATAATACTGACTTTGGCGCCTCTATAATACTGACTTTGGCGCCTCGATAATACTGACTTCGGCGCCTCTATAATACTGACTTTGGCGCCTCTATAATACTGACTCTTGTGCCTCTGTTACTTTCTCTAGATGAGCTGGTAAGGGTCTCTAGATAGGCTGTCAATCGTCTCTATATGGGCTGTCAAGGGTCTCTGATTGGTTGTCAACTGTCTCTAGACGGGCTGTCTAGGATCTCTAGATGGGCTGTCAAGGGTCATTAGATAAGTTGTCAAAGATCTCTTTTGATGGGCTGTCAATTCAATTGTCTCTAGACGGGCTATCAGGGATGTCTAGACGGGCTATCAAGGATCTCTAGATGGGCCGTCAAGTGTCTCTAGATGGGCCGTCAAGTGTCTCTAGATGGGCCGTCAAGTGTCTCTAGATGGGCCGTCAAGTGTCTCTAGATGGGCTGTTAAGGGTATCTATAAGGCCTGTCTCTAGATGGGCTGTTAAGGATCTCTAGATGGGCTGTCAAGAATCTCTAGATCGCGAAATAAATCTATTCATTACAATTTTTTGCGTTGAATAAAGTTAGAAAATCATTCTACACGGGAAAATTCATGAAGCCACTAAGTCTCTTCAAGTAAAAGCTACAGTCATCAAGAAATTTCTATCATTTTTCCCCTGTGGCAGACGCAGAGGCAGCTTGGTTGCTTTGACAAAGGACGCCGCCTATGCAGCAAACACATTCTCCCGTCCTGTTCCCATCTGCGTCTTGTCATCCCTCCAATGCTCCTCTCCCCTTCCTCTCCCCTCTCCATCTCGTCTCTTTCCAAGACAAAAAAGCCAAGCAGCAACAAAAAACATGGCGTGGCAGTTTTTTCAGAACCGTCTGGCGCTGGGGAAGCACGGAGTCGGGGCTGCAGGCGATGAGTCACGTGAGGGGATTTCAAAAAAAATATTCTACAATCCTCGACATTAAAAGCGATATAGCTTGCTTGTGTTGGCGAGTGAAAAATGCTGGGAACATTTTCCCTCTAGCGGACAAATCAGCTGGCAAAGCCAACTGAATGTTGTATTTATGGGTCTTGATTTACATCTAAGCACGGTGGGCTGCTTGTTGCTGCTTTGGACAAGATGCTTGCCAATGATAGCGGAATGCGCAGAATTGCCTCAGCTAGCTGAATTGAATTGAAAACTTTAGAAAAGTTGGTATACAAAAAGTGCAATCATAGCCCACTGTGGGAGAGATTCAGTGTGTATTTTCAATCCTTCACGGTCCACTACCCTGGGCTGATCCCACCGTCTCCATGGGAATCTCTCCTGGGGATTGCCGGGCGTTGCAAAGCAGCTTTAGCTTAGGGATCAAAGTTGCTTTCAAATCGATATAAGTTCATTTATTTGCCATTTTCACTGTTGAGGATCAGAGTCTACTTGAGAGTGGAACAGGGAAAAAATGCATTTAATATTTCCTCTTTTGATTGAATTAAACTTTGCAATTTGATTTTTCTCAATGAAGGATCTTGACTCGTATTTATCGATTTTGCTTGTAACCAAGGAAAATATTGATTGTATTTTGTTGTCAAAGGCTCAAGGCTTTTTTTGATTGTAAGATGAGTGCTCTGGATTTAATATACGGTGTCAGGATCGCTAGGATACTGATGATAGTCTTTAGATTAATGGTCAGGATCCTATAGATCTTTTATCGGGGTCTTAAGATGGATTTTCAGGGTCTATAGATGGGCTGTCTAGGATCTCTAGATAGGCTGTTAATTGTCTCTAGATGGGCTGTCCATTGTCTCTAGATGGGCTGTCAATTTTCTCTAGATGGGCTGTCTAGGATCTCTAGATAGGCTGTTAATTGTCTCTAGATGGGCTGTCCATTGTCTCTAGATGGGCTGTCCATTGTCTCTAGATGGGCTGTCAATTGTCTCTAGATGGGCTGTCTAGGATCTCTAGATAGGCTGTTAATTGTCTCTAGATGGGCTGTCCATTGTCTCTAGATGGGCTGTCCATTGTCTCTAGATGGGCTGTCCATTGTCTCTAGATGGGCTGTCAATTGTCTCTAGATGGGCTGTCAAGGATCTCTCGATGGACTGTCAATTGTCTCTCAATGCGCTGTCAAGGATCTCTAGATAGGCTGTTAATTGTCTCTAGATGGGCTGTCAATTGTCTCTAGATGGGCTGTCAAGGATCTCTAGATGGGCTATCAAGGATCTCTAGATAGTCAAGGCTTCTATTAGTTGTCAGATGCGTATTATGTTGAAATTACTGAATAATTCAGTATTGTATTATTATTTATGATGCAAATAAACTCAGCTTGAGATTGCAGTCGCTAGGCAAAATCTGCCTGGATTGGATCACTTTGATGCTAAAGTATTTCTGACTTGGCATGGAAACTGATCTATAATACATATATCACTGTCAGCATGTGACTCCTGTTTCTGACCCAGCTGTCGCAACTCATCAACTCATCGTTGATCTCATATCCATGACGCAGTCTGCATTGCTTTTTCATCAGAGCTGAAATTCAGACACTGGGATAAGATCTGAGACATAGTCGTTTTTACTTTAACCTCTTCAAGACGGTGAAGATATTCTCAAGTAAGTCAATTTCGTATACTTAGGTAAGACAGGGTCGCTTATTCGAGCAAAGACATGGATGCTCAAGTAAAGACAGGGTCGCTTACTCTAGTAAAGACAGGGTCGCTTACTCAAGTAAAGACAGGGTCGCTTACTCAAGTAAAGACAGGCTCGCTTACTCTAGTAAAGACAGGATCGCTTACTCTAGTAAAGACAGGGCCGCTTACTCAAGTAAAGACAGGCTCGCTTACCCAAGTAAAGACAGGGTCGCTTACTCTAGTAAAGACAGGGTCGCTTACTCAAGTAAAGACAGGGTCGCTTACTCTAGTAAAGACAGGGTCGCTTACTCAAGTAAAGACAGGGTCGCTTACTCTAGTAAAGACAGAATCGCTTACTCAAGTAAAGACAGGGTCGCTTACTCTAGTAAAGACAGAATCGCTTACTCAAGTAAAGACAGGGTCGCTTACTCAAGTAAAGACAGGGTCGCTTACTCTAGTAAAGACAGGGCCGCTTACTCAAGTAAAGACAGGCTCGCTTACTCTAGTAAAGACAGGATCGCTTACTCTAGTAAAGACAGGATCGCTTACTCTAGTAAAGACAGGGCCGCTTACTCAAGTAAAGACAGGGTCGCTTACTCTAGTAAAGACAGGATCGCTTACTCTAGTAAAGACAGGGCCGCTTACTCAAGTAAAGACAGGCTCGCTTACCCAAGTAAAGACAGGGTCGCTTACTCTAGTAAAGACAGGATCGCTTACTCAAGTAAAGACAGGGTCGCTTACTCCAGTAAAAACAGGGCCGCTTACTCAAGTAAAGACAGGCTCGCTTACCCAAGTAAAGACAGGGCCGCTTACTCAAGTAAAGACAGGATCGCGTACTTAGGTAAGACAAGGTCGCATACTCAAGTTAGTCAATTCCGCTCACCCATTCATTGATCATCAAAAAGGAAAGTGAACTCAGCTACACTACTCATAACTCATACAGAAATAACAATCAACTGATCTGACCTGATCTAAACGCACTGAACCAAGACGATATCCTTTTTATTACCCCATCTGCGCGCCAGTTGTCTTCTAGCGAGTGCAATACACGGCAACTCGGCTCCTTTATGCGAGGCGTTAATTTCCTTATTCTCTGAATCTCCAAACCAGAAACTCCAGCCACACACACAGGCCAGAGGATGTCATAATTGTTTGGCGGCCTGAGGGGAGAAGGCATAAAGTGTCACCTCCACCCTGGCGTTCAGGAATCATATATCCGCTCTGAGCAGCTCCTTGCTTTCCCACCGCGCACACCGCAAGTCAATGCAGGCGGCGAGAACGGATGAGTCAGTCAGTCACTAAACCGACCCTGTCATCCTCCGCTGCTACGAGTATCTCTTTGCCGTTTGCCCCTGAGCTCAGGGCGAAAGCAGTAACTAGAGATAGAGGTTACCCTGGAGGTAGCTTTTTATTGCCCTCCTAAATTATGAAGGGGTTTACCCACCCCCGGCCTATCTCAGCATTTTCCTATCATTTCAGATCCTGAGGTCCCCTGAGAAGAAAGCGATATACCGTACAGACTATACGATTATTTTCTTAATGATCGATGATTTATGAGCAACCAGAATCAAACAGGTTCAAACAGCTTAACTGCATGACTCATAGACAATAACGAGCCAATTATGAATTAATTTGTGCATCTAACGCAGCTTAAAGTGCTGCTAACCCTATTGAATCCTGAAAAAATGAGTTGACCACACCCCAGTGCTTCTCAGTGCTTCCTATGCGATCTGAAAAAATCAAATTTGCTACTCATGGTGCCTGACAAAATTAAATAGCTAATTTGAAAACCCAAATACCCACCCGCGATGCACAGCCTGGGGTTCAGCCCGCCCACTGCGGCATGATCAAAGCGCCTTTCATGTCCGTGTCGCCGCCAATGCTGGTGCTGTCGCTTTTGCTGCCACGCCGAGGCAAAAATTGACAACAGAAATATGATTCCAATGCAGTGCAGATAGATGTAAAACACCTGTGGGTAGGTTGGTGAGCTGGGGCTTCAGTGTCGCTTCTCTGGGATCTGGGCCAACAGAAACTGAGTGATCTATCCAAAAGGACACCGAAGGATGTGTCGGGATGGACACTGAAGGATGTGTCGGGATGGAACTGAAGGATGTGTCATGATGGGACACTGAAGGATGTATCGGGATGGAACTGAAGGATGTGTCATGATGGGACACTGAAGGATGTATCGGGATGGAACTGAAGGATGTGTCATGATGGGACACTGAAGGATGTGTCGGGATGGACACTGAAGGATGTGTCATGATGGGACACTGAAGGATGTGTCATGATGGGACACTGAAGGATGTGTCATGATGGGACACTGAAGGATGTGTCGGGATGGACACTGAAGGATGTGTCATGATGGGACACTGAAGGATGTGTCATGATGGGACACTGAAGGATGTGTCATGATGGGACACTGAAGGATGTGTCATGATGGGACACTGAAGGATGTGTCATGATGGGACACTGAAGGATGTATCGGGATGGACACTGAAGGGTATGGCTGGAGTAGCCACTGAAGGATAGGTGTACAAGCAGACACTAAAGGGTCAGGGGAGGGCCGCAAACACCGCAAGCCTTTCAGTGCATCAAGACCCAAAAGTGCAAAAATGCTGTGAGAACTCACCTCATATCGTGGCGGTCTGACGCTACGCTGTGCAGGTGACATCGCTGTCACGGGCAGAAGAACACCAAAGCAGCACAGCAGAGCCATATAAGCCATGGATAAGATGTTGATCAAATCGTTTCTGCAAAAAAATAATTACACAGGCGCATGCATTGAACTGGTTCTCCTCAGCGGCAACTTCTATACGCGTAGAAGCTCTCTGTCTGTCTGCCTGTGC
>NIVC01003229.1:27500-109789 GCA_002269645.1 Macrostomum lignano
GGAGTATCCGAATCCGAATCTGAGGACTGAGGCGAGCCGCAGCTCCCCCGCCGATCTTTAGGTGCTAAAAAGGAGTTGGAAGGAACCACGGGTGTAGATATTGGTTGCATCGGAGGAATGCTCCCAACAAGCACTGTAGGAGATGTTCCGTAAGTCGAGCTCGACGCGTAGCTGCCTTCATCCTCTTTAAACTGAGTTCGCTGGTAGTTTCTATCCAAGTTTAGAGACAGAAATGGGTCGTTCTGAGAAGTACTTGCTGTTCTTTGCTCATATAGAGACTGTGACGGATTTACTGTATTACAGGTATTTCGTTTTGTGGGGAATTGTGCGGGCGTCTCTGCATATAAATTAATAACTGAAGGAAAGCTCTCAAGTTCGACGGATGATTCCGAGCTACTTTGATACATTCGAGCAAGAACCTAAGCACGAGCTGCGGTCAATGAGGTGACGAACGCATTTATATGCAGCTTTGCATGCAAATTCGCAATCAGCACGGCGTGGTTCGTATGAAGAAGGAATTAAAAAAATAGCTATTTATTATCGCTTTTTTGCTACAATAAAAAATTTAGTAAAAGAATTTTTTTGGTGTAATAATAAATTTTACAAAGAAAATTTAATAAAAACCATATAGAACCTGTTACTGAATAAAAAAATTAAAAAGAATTTGTTAATCTTTTGAGATACTGATTTAAAACAAAACCTTTTATTTAAAAGCGTAAAAAGCTATGTTTTGTTTTTTATAATTATTAAAGCTGTGAACAAAAAACGAAATTTGTTTTTACTAAACATACCAAACGTTTTCTTTTTTCACTTTGTGGTATTTCCCTTAGATAGCACATTTTCAAGAAAGAATTTAGCGATAAAATTTCGAACTGAACGAGTATCTATAACAGTATTATAAAATAATATAAATTTTAAACAGCTCCGAAAAAAAACTAAGGAATGATTAAATCCTGCGTAACTTTATTCTCACTTATACCAGCAAGGAAAGCAATAATTAGACTCCACAAAGCATTCCAATTAAATTAGTTGACTCGAAGTTCTCGAACCAGATACATGCTACTATAATAATTTTGTTGGTGTTATTGCTTTGGGAACGAGCAACGAGCAAAAGAAATTGTAATCATATTTGCTTAGTATTCATAGACAAATTAGGGTACGTAAATTAAAATAAGCTACATTTTGAATATAAAACAAGGAGAAGGAAAACATATTTATATTCTAATGACTTTTTCTTACCATACTATCAATTTATCTTATAGAAGTAACACGTTTGATAACAAATATTTCTTCGGCAACAAATTAAATATATAGTTATAAATTACTCCATCTTTAAATTTTTATTCAAACGAGAACATTCTTAAGTAGAACTTATAAAGCCTATTTTCATTCGATTTGAGTGTACAAAAATTAACATTTCAAAGATGCGAATTTTTTTAGGTCTGACTTAGTGATACTAATAATTTTGAAACAAAATATACAAACTTTTGAGACTTTATTTCCGCTATTTTACAAAATGTGTAAATAATATATTCAATTTTTTACCAATGTCTATTACTACTCATTTATTTTAATTCTAGCAACAAGTGGCCGGGTGCGTCGCCCCTAGCCGCGGTCTCGAAGCGAGAGGGAGCTGCAGCCCGACCGTTGAAACTGAGCACAAAGCTCTCTGAAATGTCAAGCAAAGGGCCAGGCAAAGGCAATGGTCGGCACTACTTGAAACAGCCAGCGACCCAGATGAAGTTCCTGGACAGCACGCCTGCCGAGTACCGGACATCCATATCAGCGCTCAATGCGCAGGAGGAAAAGCTTCGATTCTTCCAGGACGGCAAGCTGCCCGAGTTCAAGCTGAAGGGCTCGGGCAGCCACGTGGAAAGCGTACTTAGCGAGCCGCGGCATCAGATTCGATTTGAGCTGTTCCACAAGGCCAGGGCGATTCTGGAGGCTGTGACGGCCGACTTTGGCGGCCTGGACCAGTTCTTTGAGGTTCAGATCATCTATCTATCTATCTATCTATCTATCTATCTATCTATCTATCTATCTATCTATCTATCTATCTATCTATCTATCTATCTATCTATCTATCTATCTATCTATCTATCTATCTATCTATCTATCTATCTATCTATCTATCTATCTATCTATCTATCTATCTATCTATCTATCTATCTATCTATCTATCTATCTATTCATCCATCTATCTATCTAATCCATTTTAAAGGCTTCCTACGGGCCCAGGATCAGCTTGGAGCGAGCTGTGGCCCTCGTGCACGACTTCCTGCAGGACCACGCCTTGGACGGCCAGCTCTCGGTACTGTGGACCCCCGACCTCCAGTGCACCGGCCTGATGACCTCAACAGGTCCAATTCGCTGCATGAATGCTCCGGAGATGCGCGAGTTCACTCTGCTGCTGCGTAGCACCTGTGAAAACAATTACCTGAGGGACCCTGGCATCACCTGTCTCATGTACCACGAAGTGGGAACGCATTTTGTGAGTTCCATGACCCGTTGTCCAATCACCCTCTCCATCACCCTCTCCATCACCCTCTCCATCACTCTCTGCAACACTCTTTCCATCACCCTCTCCATCATCCTCTCCATCACCCTCTCCATCATCCTCTCCATCACCCTCTCCATCACCCATCACCCTCTCTATCACCCTGTTTTCACCACCTACATCCACGAAGTGTACACCACGATCTCCATTCTCCTCTCCCCGCAGATGCGCGCCAAGAACGAGGGCCACCAGCCGTGGTACTCGGACCGCAGGCGGTTCGGTCTGAGCCAGCTGGGCAGCCAAGAGAGCATCCGTGGCGAGGAAGGCCTGGCCACCCTGCACACGATATTCAACGCCAAGGTGCCCATGCTGGCAAACAGTGCCTTATCGTACTACTCAGCATGCATGGCCTCATTCCTAGACTTTCGCAGCCTATTCCGCCACCTGGAGAAGTACGTGAAATCGCCGGAGAACCGGTGGCGCATTTGCCTCCGCATCAAGCGGGCACTTGGCAACCCGAACAGGCCTGGCGGGCTGGGCAAGGACCAGCGCTACTTCGAGGGTGCCGTAGAAATTCTCACCCACTTGGACGAGATCGACTTCAAAGAGCTGATGGCCGGCAAGTTGTGCTGGTCGGAGCTTGCCAGGGTGCGAAAGTTTATGAAGAATACCGGATTGAAGTATCCCGACATCATGCGAGACATGGAGGTAATAAAACAGGCACTCAGGCTCTTGTAATTAGTCCACATGAAGCTTATCTGTAACCACTGAAGCAGCTCTCTAGTCCACTTGAAGCTTATCTGTCAACCCCTGAAGCAGCTCTCTAGTCCACCTGAAGCTTATCTGTAACCCCTGAAGCTCTCTAGTCCACCTGAAGCTTATCTGACAATTCATGATGAAGCTCTCTAGTCCACCTGAAGCTTATCTGACAATCCATGAAGCTCTCTAGTCCACCTGAAGCTTATCTGACAATCCATGAAGCTCTCTAGTCCACCTGAAGCTTATCTGACAATCCATGAAGCTCTCTAGTCCACCTGAAGCTTATCTGACAATCCATGAAGCTCTCTAGTCCACCTGAAGCTTATCTGACAATCCATGAAGCTCTCTAGTCCACCTGAAGCTTATCTGACAATCCATGAAGCTCTCTAGTCCACCTGAAGCTTATCTGACAACCCATGAAGCTCTCTAGTCCACCTGAAGCTTATCTGACAATCCATGAAGCTCTCTAGTCCACCTGAAGCTTATCTGACAATCCATGAAGCTCTCTAGTCCACCTGAAGCTTATCTGACAATCCATGAAGCTCTCTAGTCCACCTGAAGCTTATCTGACAACCCATGAAGATCTCTAGTCCACCTTATGTGCTTTATCTGCAAACTTCTGAAGCTTATTCAACTTTCACTGCTGAAGTCAATGAGACTTTCATTCTCTTGAGCTGTACCTCAACATTGAGATCAATCTCTCATCTCTGAGCCCAGCAACCGCCGCCCCACCTGTCCTCAGGCTTACAGACAGCGCCTGGCCTTCATCCGCCGCATCAACGGATTCGCCGACGTGGTGGTGGACTTGGAGCGTCCAACATCGCCTGTCCTGACTCGACAGGACCTGCTGGAGGAGCTGCTGCAGACCAACCTCAGCTCCCTGCTGCGCACCCAGCCGGAGGTGAAACAGATGGGCCTGGGCTGCTGCTGCTGCCTCGGCTTCCGAATTCGATGGCGTCGACGAAGACAGCGCCGACAGAACGGCGATAGTCGGAGGCATCGACAGGTGACACCAGTAGTGCCGATCCTGGATCCCCAGGTCTGTCTGACCGATGCGTGAGCTGCTCGTTCCGCGACAGTGACCGAACCATGAAGCTAGAATTTTACAAAACCAACATTGACTGCTCCCGAATCCGACTCAACATCTCTGACCCAGACTCCCTGACACCGACGGTTATACCTGACCCGGACTCCCTGATACCGACGTTACCTGACCCGGACTCCCTGATACCGACGTTACCTGACCCGGACTCCCTGACATCGACGTTACCTGACCCGGACTCCCTGACATCGACGTTACCTGACCCGGACTCTCTGACACCGACGGTTATACCTGACCCGGACTCCCTCTCCCTGACACCGACGTTACCTGACCCGGACTCCCTGACACCGACGGTTATACCTGACCCGGACTCCCTCTCCCTGACACCGACGTTACCTGACCCGGACTCCCTGACACCGACGTTACCTGACTCAGACTCTCTGACACCGACGGTTATACCTGACCCAGACTCCCTGCCACCGACGTCTCCTGACCCTGACTCTGACACCGACATTACCTACCGGTATACACAGTGTCTGACACCGACATCTCGTAACTCAGACTCTGACACTGGCATTACCTATACCCAGACTTTGACACCGACGTCACGTGAAATCCTGACACCGCCCACTGCCTAACCCAGACTCTGACAGTCTGACACCAACATAATCTTTCCATATCCATCAGACCTTGACTCTCAGCTCAATGACATTATACCTCAAAAACTTCCATATATTTTTAAGGCGACCACATCCTCACCATACAAGTAAATATTTCACAGCCTTTCATACGACTTCCAAATTGAAGATTACATATTATCTTTTATTCTTGATTCAACAGACAAGCAGGTTATTAATATTTATCTTTTTGCAGATAAATTGTGTACTTTTATCTATTTTTACCATTCCATTGTTGTGTACCTATTTTGTGAAAAATGTAATTTTATGCGCTGATATCGATTGGAGAACTTAAAATCATCCAGAGATAGACATTGGGGATAGACATTGGGGATAGACATTTGGGATAGACATTCGGGGTAGACATTTGGGATAGACATTCGGGGTAGACATTTAGGATAGACATTCGGGATAGACATTTGGGATAGACATTCGGGATAGACATTGGGAATAGACATTGGGATAGACATTGGGGATAGACATTGGGGATAGACATTCGGGGTAGACATTGGGGATGGATATTCAGGATAGACATTGGGGATAGACATTCGGGGTAGACATTGGGGATGGATATTCAGGATAGACATTGGGTATAGACATTCGGGATAGACATCGGGGATAGACATCGGGGATAGACATCGGGGATAGACATCGGGGATAGACATCGGGGATAGACATCGGGGATAGACATTGGGGATAGACATTGAGAATAGACATTGGGGATAGACATTGGGGATAGACATTGGGAATAGACATTGGGGATAGATATCGGGGAAAGACTAGTTCTCCAAGTCGGTCATGCAAGCAAGTGACAGACTGCTTCGAATCGAATATATTCCTCGGTTAATTAAAAAAGATTTTGCGCAAAGCAAGTAATGTCTTCCTTAGTTTCGTAGAAAATTTAGCTAGAAAAGCTTTTTTTTCACTTCAGATAGACACTTTTTTATTCAAGAAAATATAGTATGAAAACTTTTTATTAGCATTTGAAGTATTTTACAGCGATGCGATATGACCTGATATTTCCCTGCTTTTTCTCAATGTTAATACATATTTTTATTGCAATGTCTTCTGTCGTACTTGAAACCTAGAAGAGTACTAGAGGTTGTTCCTCTTTGTTAAAACAAACTCTTGCTATTAAACTATAATAGCTATTTTAGATATTTCAGAAGTTATTGATTTATTTATTTGAAAAAATACTGTTATTATTCTTAATGATTAAGATTATGCAAGTGAAATATCCACTCATAATTAAATTTTAGTAAGCATTTGTCTTGAAACATTTATTCATTTAAGAAAATTAATTTTGCAGTTATCTGCAAGCATATTCAAGTTATGAGAACACAGGGGGTATTAAAAAGTTTCACAAGTACATGCAGTTAACAGTACATGTAAATTATATATGCCATCATCTTAGACTTAAAATTAATGCATTTGCCAATCAATAAAATAAACATGATAATAAATTCTCCAACATGATAAAAACTGAGAATCCAGATACTTGTCGAGGGCTAAAGGCATTCAGAGACTGACAGAAATGTTCACCAACTGCTCACGGTGGGGATATTAAATTTAGCTGCTCAGATTTGCGTGTTTCTATTGTCTGTGTGACATCTACATGTAGGTAGTTATCTAACATTTAGCAGGTTTCTCTGTCAAATATCCAGATCTATCAGTCAGAAATCAAGATTTACCTGTCAGACATCTAGATTTACCTGTCTAACATCTAGATTTATCTGTCTAACATCTAGATTTAGCTGTCTAACATCTAGATTTACCTGTTTAACATCTAGATTTATCTGTTTAACATCTAGATTTAGCTGTCTAACATCTAGATTTACCTGTTTAACATCTAGATTTATCTGTTTAACATCTAGATTTAGCTGTCAGACATCTAGATTTACCTGTCTAACATCTAGATTTACCTGTTTAACATCTAGATTTATCTGTTTAACATCTAGATTTATCTGTCTAACATCTAGATTTACCTGTCTAACATCTAGATTTACCTGTTTAACATCTAGATTTATCTGTTTAACATCTAGATTTAGCTGTCTAACATCTAGATTTACCTGTTTAACATCTAGATTTATCTGTTTAACATCTAGATTTAGCTGTTTAACATCTAGATTTATCTGTTTAACATCTAGATTTACCTGTTTAACATCTAGATTTATCTGTTTAACATCTAGATTTACCTGTCTAACATCTAGATTTACCTGTTAACATCTAGATTTATCTGTTTAACATCTAGATTTATCTGTCTAACATCTAGATTTACCTGTTTAACATCTAGATTTACCTGTTTAACATCTAGATTTATCTGTTTAACATCTAGATTTAGCTGTCAGACATCTAGATTTACCTGTCTAACATCTAGATTTACCTGTTAACATCTAGATTTACCTGTTTAACATCTAGATTTACTGTTAACATCTAGATTTACCTGTTTAACATCTAGATTTACCTGTCTAACATCTAGATTTACCTGTTAACATCTAGATTTATCTGTTTAACATCTAGATTTATCTGTCTAACATCTAGATTTACCTGTTTAACATCTAGATTTATCTGTTTAACATCTAGATTTATCTGTCTAACATCTAGATTTACCTGTTTAACATCTAGATTTATCTGTTTAACATCTAGATTTAGCTGTCAGACATCTAGATTTACCTGTCTAACATCTAGATTTACCTGTCTAACATCTAGATTTACCTGTCTAACATCTAGATTTACCTGTCTAACATCTAGATTTACCTGTCTAACATCTAGATTTACCTGTCTAACATCTGGACTTACCTGTTTAACATCTAGATTTACCTGTCTAACATCTAGATTTACCTGTCTAACATCTAGATTTACCTGTCTAACATCTAGATTTAGCTGTCAGACATCTGGATTTACCTGTCTAACATCTGGATTTACCTGCGTAACATCTAGATTTACCTGTCAGACATCTAGATTTACCTGTTTAACATCTAGATTTATCTGTCTAACATCTGGATTTACCTGTCTAACATCTGGATTTACCTGTCTAACATCTAGATTTAGCTGTCTAACATCTAGATTTACCTGTCTAACATCTAGATTTACCTGCCTAACATCTAGATTTACCTGTCTTCCTTCTAATTGACAACTGTTTCAATATAAAAAATCGTTGATGACAAAAAATCGCTTTTCCAGCCAAAAGCACACACTACTATTGTAAGTAGCTATATAAAAAATCTAAAAACAAGTTACTTAGTAGAAAACTCGATTGTCTCCCTCACCAGCCGCGATTCGCTATTCAAAGCGCTGTTCAAACTGCCTCTGCTGGACTCGGGTGTCGCCAGGTTGTCAGCATCTGAGCGCTTGTAGGCTGGATTGTCGGTGCCGCTCAGGCGTCTCGGAGCTGACTGCTGTTGCTGCTGTTGCTGCTGCTGCGTGCCATCCGAGTCGTCGTTGACTGCTGATGCCGAATTGCTGCCTCGACGTCGGATTTCAACAGTCAGGATATTCGGCTGCTGCTCCTGTTGCTGCTGCTGCTTCACGGACGGTCTGTAGAGCAGGACGGACGCGATGAGGAAAGTTAATTCGATGACTTTCAGGCCGCCAGCGAACAGCAGGATGAGCACCCATAGCCAGTGGGCGTTGTAGTAGACACAGGAGCCCTGCAGGCCGCAGCTGCTGTTCCACACGCTGCAGGTCGTGTCAATCAGACGGCCGAGCAGCAGTGGCGCCGGGATGCTGCCAAGTAGACGCATCGTCAGAATCTGAATGCCGATGCCGAAGTCTTTCAAGTTGCTGGGCACCACGCTGCGGACGGACGGACGGTGACAATTGCTTACAGGCTTACAGGTAGGTTTAGGTTGGGGCTAAGGTCTACAGGTAGGTTTAGGTTGGAGCTAAGGTCTACAGGTAGGTTTAGGTTCGGGCTAAGGTCTACAGGTAGATTTAGATTGGAGCTAAGGTCTACAGGTAGGTTTAGGTTGGAGCTAAGGTCTACAGGTTAGGTTCGGGCTAACGTCTACAGGTAAGTTTAGGTTGGAGCTAAGGTCTACAGGTAGGTTTAGGTTGGAGCTAAGGTCTACAGGTAGGTTTGGGTTCGGACTAAGGTCTACAGGTATATTTAGGTTAGGGCTAAGGTCTACAGGTAGATTTAGGTTGGGGCTAAGGTCTACAGGTAGATTTAGGTTGGGGCTAAGGTCTACAGGTAGATTTAGGTTGGGGCAAAGGTCTACAGGTGGGTTTAGGTTTTAGGCTAAGATTTAGGTTTAGGTTAGGGTTTGGGTATGTGCTAGTTTCGGCAGTGAAGAACATTTGTAGCCATTTGTCGCAGACTCGTGAAATTCTCTTGAATTCTTTTTGAGATGAGATGGCTGTGTGAAATTCTCTAGGCTAGTATTCTACTTAGAAAAGTAGTATTACTTTATTTGGTGTATAAATATTTTAGCTATAGATGTATTCTACTTGGATGCATTTTCCATCTATTCGAATAAAAAACATGTCGCAAATGTCTAAAGTGTGACAGTTTAAGCGAAAAAAATACGAAAAAGTACAGTCAATACTTCTTTCGCTCTTTCCCTTAAGACAAGTTCGGTGTCTTTTGAGAAGCTACAAAAAGTTTTTGTCAAGGTAAATACGAGGTTCAAAAAAAAAGAGAAGAAGAAGAAGAGAATTGAAGAAGTATTCAATTCTTCATAGGGTGGCTAGAAAGACGCCGCACACGCAACGAGTTTTTTAATTTTAGCTCTTAAGACAATCGCATGACTTGGCGTATGTTTCGGTCCCGGCTGGAGCCCCTGTCTCTTGGTGGGCGCTCCTGCCTCTTGGTGGGCGGCACTGTCTCTTGGTGGGCGCTCCTGCCTCTTGGTGGGCGCTCCTGTCTCTTGGTGGGCGGCACTGTCTCTTGGTGGGCGCTCCTGTCTCTTGGTGGGCGCTCCTGTCTCTTGGTGGGCGCTCCTGTCTCTTGGTGGGCGCTCCTGTCTCTTGGTGGGCGGCCCTGTCTCTTGGTGTCTCCTGCCTCTTGGTGGGCGCTCCTGTCTCTTGGTGGGCGCTCCTGCCTCTTGGTGGGCGCTCCTGTCTCTTGGTGGGCGGCCCTGTCTCTTGGTGTCTCCTGCCTCTTGGTGGGCGCTCCTGTCTCTTGGTGGGCGCTCCTGTCTCTTGGTGGGCGCTCCTGTCTCTTGGTGCGCGCTCCTGCCTCTTGGTGGGCATCCCATTCTCTTGGTGGGCGGCCCTGTCTCTTGGTGGGCGCTCCTGCCTCTTGGTGGGCATCCCTGTCTCTTGGTGGGCGCTCCTGTCTCTTGGTGTCTCCTGCCTCTTGGTGGGCGCCCCTGTCTCTTGGTGGGCGGCCCTGTCTTTTGGTGGGCGTCCCTGTCTCTTGGTGGGCATCCCTGTCTCTTGGTGGGCGGCCCTGTCTCTTGGTGGGCGCTCTTGCCTCTTGGTGGGCATCCCTGTCTCTTGGTGGGCGCTCCTGCCTCTTGGTGGGCATCCCTGTCTCTTGGTGGGCGCTCCTATCTCTTGGTGGGCGCCCCTGTCTCTTGGTGGGCGCTCCTGCCTCTTGGTGGGCGCTCCTGTCTCTTGGTGGGCGCCCCTGTCTTTTGGTGGGCGTCCCTGCCTCTTGGTGGGCATCCCTGTCTCTTGGTGGGCGCCCCTGTCTCTTGGTGGGCGCCCCTGTCTCTTGGTGGGCGCCCCTGTCTCTTGGTGGGCGCCCCTGTCTCTTGGTGGGCGCCCCTGTCTCTTGATAGGTGCCCCTGTCTCTTGATGGGCGCCCTCTGTCACTTAGCGGACGCTGAGGTGATGAGAAAAGAGCTGATAAGAGATGGAAGCCTTGACGGCATTGCTATTGTAAAGTTTCAAAGGACTCGAGGATGTAGAGGACATGCTACAGAGTCGCATGAATTACGGTACCCCAAAGAGGAGCAAAGGTACTAGTCCACAGTAACTAAATTAAGCAACTTAAACCATACAGCTTTCTATCTACATGCATATACCCAGACTTTATTAAATAGCAATTCTTGAATTAGCAAGTTCAAACTTCATTTAAAGTTTCCACGAGCCGTAGAACACTTTGGTCTTAGCTCGTAACTCTGCGCTCACAAGGCGTGCAGTGTGTCAATAGCGATTTTCTCTTGGGCGTTGCTCTTCGCTGTCTCGCAACCCCTCCCTGTGTGCAGTCTCAGAAAGCAGAGAGGGCCGGGCAATCAAAAAGGCGTGCCAATAACCTTAGCCAAAGCAATGGCTATAAACTGGCTCTCCCTTCTCTGTTGTTATTAATGTCGCAACATACCAAAACTGTAACTCTGCCTCACTCGCACAGAACAATTGGCAGTATTGGGGTCAGCTCACCGCATAATGGCCTGCAGAGTGGGTATGGTAATGAAGAACATGCAAAACATGAAGCAGCCAACCAGAGTCAGGAAGAGCGGCGCCGAAGTGCACTCGGTGCTCGGACAGTCGCCCGAAATCGCCGATATGTTGCGATCGTGCATTAATTTCGTGGTCGTCACGCAGGAGCAGTTGGTGTAGTAGCGTTTCTGCAGCAATGAAACAATTTTGATGCATTTCTCTATGTTAGAGTCCACTTGGTTAAAAATGAGTGGGATTGGAAAACTGGTTACCAAATTGGTTTTCATTTAGGCGCCATTGGTTTCCACTTTGTTGACATTGATTTTCATTTTGAGTCGTTAATTTCTATTTTGGCCCCATAGATTTTTATTTTGGCCCCATAGATTTCCATTTTGGCACCATAGATTTCCATTTTGGCACCATAGATTTCCATTTTGGCACCATAGATTTCCATTTTGGCACCATAGATTTCCATTTTGGCCCCATAGATTTCCATTTTGGCCCATAGATTTCCATTTTGGCCCATAGATTTCCATTTTGGCCCCGTAGATTTAAATTTTGGCGCCATATATTTCCATTTTGGCGCCATAGATTTCCATTTTGGCGCTATTAATCGATTTCTATTTTGGCGCCGTGGATTTCCATTTTGGCCCCATAGATTTTCATTTTGGCGCGATGGATTTCCATTTTGGCCCCATAGATTTTCATTTTGGCGCGATGGATTTCCATTTTGGCCTCATAGATTTCCATTTTGGCCCCATAGATTTCCATTTTGGCCCCATAGATTTCCATTTTAGCGCCATAGATTTCCATTTTGGCCCCATAGATTTCCATTTTGGCCCCATAGATTTCCATTTTGGCCCCATAGATTTCCATTTTGGCCCCAAAGATTTCCATTTTGGCACGATGGATTTCCATTTTAGCGCCATAGATTTGTATTTTGACGCCATAGGTTTCCATTTTGGCGCTATTAGGTTGTATCTGGCGCCACACTGATTCTCATTTAGCGGCACATGTATTTCTTTGAAATATAGTCCGGTTCTTCAATAAGCACAATTCGCTCGCTCACCCCATCGATGCTGAACGAGTCGTTTCCACCTGAGCAGCCGGCGAAGCAGGGCGAGAAGTGCAGCACCCCGTCCGCGGAGCACACCGGATCGAACATGAACTTGTTCCTGACGCAGCTGCAGTTGTAATTGCACGGCGCAGAGAAATTCGGATCCATATCCGGCACGAACTGCGTCTCCGGATAGGGTGCCGTCACCCCGGCAAGCAGCTGCGGACTGCAGCGCACAACGAAGGAGCTCACGAGAGCCAGAGCGATTGTTGACGCTCCCACATTCATCCAAATCAAACGCTGCACGGGCATGGCAACAAATCGAATCACCATGGCGCCAGTGAACAGTCCCAGCGCGCCGCACGGCACTGACACCAAGCCGATGGTCAGCGTGGCGGTGCTGGCCGCCATTCTGAAGAACTGCTGCATCAGTTTCGGGCCGAAGGTGGCCAAACCTGTGATGGTGATGCTGGCGGCCGTGCCGGCCAGGGTGAGGCACACGAAAGTCGGTATGCTGAAAATGATGCCGGCTGTGGGTAGAAAGTCCTTCATCGTCACAGTCAGCTGGGCGCTGCGCTGCGCCGAGTCGCCGTAGCTCTCCTCAGTCCGGGCGGCTCGTTTCCGCGCCGAGCCGCGGAAGCTCTTAGGAAAGCCGAACATGGGCAGCACGCCCATCAGCGAGATGGAGCCAGAGATCAGGAATCCGATCCACCAGGCACCAACCCACAGATTTGTGTCGTCGGGACTGAGCTCCTTGGGCTTGTCCAGATCCACGTAGATGTTCACTATGATGCCGCCGAGTAAGTAGCCGCTAGCTGGTCCAACTAGACCGACTAAGTAGTACAAGCCTGGAGAATGATTTGCATTGTCTCTTCAAATGATTATGCTGACTAGGCGAATTAGGGATTGATTAGGTGAAAGAATTTGAACGGCAATCTAAATAGCAGACGATTGAGCAATCCAGGTAACACACGCTCCCAGATTGAGTGATTCAGGTAGCACACGATCCCAGATTGAGCAATTCAGGTAACACACGATCCCAGATTGAGTGATTCAGGTAACACACGATCCCAGATTGAGTGATTCAGGTAGCACACGATCCCAGATTGAGCAATTCAGGTAGCACACGATCCCAGATTCAGCAATTCAGGTAGCACACGATCCCAGATTGAGTGATTCAGGTAACACACGATCCCATATTGAGCAATCCAGGTAACACACGATCCCAGATTGAGTGACTCAGGTAGCACACGATCCCAGATTGAGCAATTCAGGTAGCACACGATCCCATATTGAGCAATTCAGGTAGCACACGATCCCAGATTGAGTGATTCAGGTAACACACGATCCCATATTGAGCAATTCAGGTAACACACGATCCCAGATTGAGTGATTCAGGTAACACACGATCCCAGATTGAGTGATTCAGGTAGCACACGATCTCAGATTAAGCAATTCAGGTAGCACACGATCCCAGATTGAGTGATTCAGGTAACACACGATCCCAGATTGAGTGACTCAGGTAGCACACGATCCCAGATTGAGTGACTCAGGTAGCACACGATCCCAAATTGAGTGATTCAGGTAGCACACGATCTCAGATTGAGTGATTCAGGTTACACACGATCCCATATTGAGCAATCCAGGTAACACACGATCCCAGATTGAGTGATTCAGGTAGCACACGATCCCAGATTGAGTGATTCAGGTAGCACACGATCCCAGATTGAGTTATTCAGGTAGCACACGATCCCAGATTGAGTTATTCAGGTAGCACACGATCCCAGATTGAGTGATTCAGGTAACACATGATCCCAGATTGAGTGATTCAGGTAGCACACTATCCCAAATTGAGTGATTCAGGTAGCACACGATCCCAGATTGAGTGATTCAGGTAGCACACGATCCCAGATAGAGTGATTCAGGTAACAAAAGATCCCAGATTGAGCAATCCAGGTAACACACGATCCCAGATTGAGTGATTCAAAGGTAACACATGATCCCAGATTGAGCCATTTAACGAGCAGAAATCTTTAAACTTACCAAGAAACACCCCGGACTCTTTAATCGACAGATTATCGTCTAGGTAGGACACGGCCAGGGTGAAGAATGGCGCACCACCCATTCCGTGCAGAAGTTGGGCTGCCCAGAAAACCCATTTGAAGTAGTTCTGGTTCTGTTTGACGCAGAACTCCGGATACTCGACACCGTCGGCATAGCACACTGGCTCAACCTGAGACTGATAAACGTACTTGCCAGCAATGAAATACGGGCTGGAGAACAGGAAGGAGCCGGTAGCCACCACGAATGCTCCCACTGAGATGAATCGACTGCGACGATACAGTCTGCCGTAGTAAGTGATGGGCACTATGGCCAGGCAGGCGCCGATGTCGTAGGTTGACGCAATCATTCCGGCCTCCACCGACTGCAGGTCAAAACGCCTCTCAATGCTGGTTAGCACGGAGTTTAAGAAGCCGTTCAGAAGCATGCCCTGAAAATTTTTTGGTTGTTTGTTTTGCAAATTCACGACATGTAAACCTGTTTGTTAGCTTTGTACATCTGTACATATATGAGGTATACGAATGTTTGCAGCACCAGGGGCGCCAGCACCAGGGGCTTTAGCACCAAAGGGCTTTAGCACCAGGGGCTTTAGCACCAATGGCTTTAGCACCAATGGCTTTAGCACCAAGAGTTTTTAGCACCAGGGGCTTTAGCACCAAGAAGCTTAAGCACCAAGGGGCTTTAGCACCAAGGGGATTTAGCACCAAGGGGCTTTAGCACCAATGGCTTTAGCACCAGGGGCTTTAGCACCAATGGCTTTAGCACCAGGGGCTTTAGCACCAATGGCTTTAGCACCAATGGCTTTAGCACCAGGGGCTTTAGCACCAAGGGGTTTTAGCACCAATGGCTTTAGCACCAAGGGGCTTTAGCACCAGGCGCTTTAGCACCAGGGGCTTTAGCACCAGGGGCTTTAGCGCTAGGGGCTTTAGCACCAGGGGCTTTAGCACCAAGGGGCTTTAGCACCAGGTGCTTTAGCACCAGGGGCTTTAGCACCAAGGGGTTTTAGCACCAAGGGGTTTTAGCACCAATGGCTTTTGCACCAAGGGGTTTTAGCACCAATGGCTTTAGCACCGAGGGGCTTTAGCACCAGGGGCTTTAGCACCAAGGGGTTTTAGCACCAATGGCTTTAGCACCAAGGGGTTTTAGCACCAATGGCTTTAGCACCAAGGGGCTTTAGTACCAGGGGCTTTGGCACCAAGGGGCTTTAGCACCAAGGGGCTTTAGCACCAATGGCTTTAGCACCAAGGGGTTTTAACACCAGGGGCTCTAGCACCGATGGCTTTAGCACCAAGGGGTTTTAGCACCAGGGGCTCTAGCACCAGGGGCTTTAGCACCAATGGCTTTAGCACCATGGCTTTAGCACCAAAGGTTTTTAGCACCAGGGGCTTTAGCACCAAGAAGCTTAAGCACCAAGGGGATTTAGCACCAAGGGGCTTTAGCACCAATGGCTTTAGCACCAGGGGCTTTAGCACCAAGGGGTTTTAGCACCAATGACTTTAGCACCAGGGGCTTTAGCACCAGGGGCTTTAGCGCTAGGGGCTTTAGCACCAGGGGATTTAGCACCAGGGGCTTTAGCACCAAGGGGTTTTAGCACCAAGGGGTTTTAGCACCAATGGCTTTTGCACCAAGGGGTTTTAGCACCAATGGCTTTAGCACCGAGGGGCTTTAGCACCAGGGGCTTTAGCACCAGGGGCTTTAGCACCAAGGGGTTTTAGCACCAATGGTTTAGCACCAAGGGGCTTTAGCACCAATGGCTTTAGCACCAAGGGGCTTTAGCACCAGGGGCTTTAGCACCAAGGGGTTTTAGCACCAATGGCTTTAGCACCAGGGGCTTTAGCACCAATGGCTTTAGCACCAGGGGCTTTAGCACCAATGGCTTTAGCACCAATGGCTTTAGCACCAGGGGCTTTAGCACCAAGGGGTTTTAGCACCAATGGCTTTAGCACCAAGGGGCTTTAGCACCAGGCGCTTTAGCACCAGGGGCTTTAGCACCAGGGGCTTTAGCGCTAGGGGCTTTAGCACCAAGGGGTTTTAGCACCAAGGGGTTTTAGCACCAATGGCTTTTGCACCAAGGGGTTTTAGCACCAATGGCTTTAGCACCGAGGGGCTTTAGCACCAGGGGCTTTAGCACCAAGGGGTTTTAGCACCAATGGCTTTAGCACCAAGGGGTTTTAGCACCAATGGCTTTAGCACCAAGGGGTTTTAGCACCAATGGCTTTAGCACCAAGGGGCTTTAGCACCAGGGGCTTTGGCACCAAGGGGCTTTAGCACCAAGGGGCTTTAGCACCAATGGCTTTAGCACCAAGGGGTTTTAACACCAAGGGCTCTAGCACCGATGGCTTTAGCACCAAGGGGTTTTAGCACCAGGGGCTCTAGCACCAGGGGCTTTAGCACCAATGGCTTTAGCACCATGGCTTTAGCACCAAGGGTTTTTAGCACCAGGGGCTTTAGCACCAAGAAGCTTAAGCACCAAGGGGATTTAGCACCAAGGGGCTTTAGCACCAATGGCTTTAGCACCAGGGGCTTTAGCACCAAGGGGTTTTAGCACCAATGACTTTAGCACCAAGGGGCTTTAGCACCAGGCGCTTTAGCACCAGGGGCTTTAGCACCAGGGGCTTTAGCGCTAGGGGCTTTAGCACCAGGGGATTTAGCACCAGGGGCTTTAGCACCAAGGGGTTTTAGCACCAAGGGGTTTTAGCACCAATGGCTTTTGCACCAAGGGCTTTAGCACCAAGGTGTTTTAGCACCAAGGGGTTTTAGCACCAATGGCTTTAGCACCAAGGGGTTTTAGCACCAATGGTTTAGCACCAAGGGGCTTTAGCACCAATGGCTTTAGCACCAAGGGGCTTTAGCACCAGGGGCTTTAGCACCAAGGGGTTTTAGCACCAAGGGGCTTTAGCACCAAGGTGTTTTAGCACCAATGGCTTTAGCACCAAGGGGTTTTAACACCAGGGGCTCTAGCACCGATGGCTTTAGCACCAGGGGCTTTAGCACCAAGGGGTTTTAGCACCAATGGCTTTAGCACCAAGGGGTTTTAACACCAGGGGCTCTAGCACCGATGGCTTTAGCACCAAGGGGTTTTAGCACCAGGGGCTTTAGCACCAGGGGCGCCAGCGGCATCAGAGTTACCTGAGCATAGGAGATGACGCTGAGCCACAGCAGCAGGCAGGAAGGCCTTGCAAACAGCTGGCAGAAGCGCGGCTTGCAGCAGATCCAATCGCATTGAATTTCATCTTCGTTATCCTCCGGAACCTCCGCAGTCTTTGTCTCCGCTGGAGAGGTCTCTTTGTCTGCGATGGGACAATGGTACCAGTAATAGGTTCATGCTCGAAGCAAGACTGAGTAGTCTTGATATTTTATATCGCTATATAAACTTTAAATCTTGCTATCAATATTAATAAATCTTTAGCTAGCTCACTAGCTCACTAGCCCACATTTGAAAGAACACTCACTAGAGAATCCTGTCTCAATGTCAAAAGTCTTCGACATGTTACAAAATTAACAAGATTTGTCAGTGACAGCTCTTTCAGCTCATAGCAAATCTGAATGTCTTCTCTACCAATAGTTAGCTGAGAGCTTAGAGCTGCTTTTGTTAATTCCAAAGCGCGCCAGGTTTATAATGATTTGGCTATGATCGGCCTCGTCGTTTACACCAAACTATAACGGGCGGTGTGGCAGGAGAAGAACGAAACGGTATTAAGAAATGTGAGTACTGCTCATATGAGCACTCTCTTCCCTAGCCTCCTTTTGCTTCCTTCCCCGTTTCCATTCCTGCGCCCCAATCGAGTAAAGCGCTCAAAGACTCGCGAGTACATTGAGGAAATGCGCCTAGGGTGCTTTGTCTTTTTGTCGTTTTGCGGTATTGCAGATCCGATTTCAAGTACACTTTTGACAGTTCAGTCCAGCCACCCTGACATCCGTTTATAGACCTCTGACATCCAGTCCAGCCACCCTGACATCCGTTTATAGACCTCTGACATCCAGTCCAGCCACCCTGACATCCGTTTATAGACCTCTGACATCCAGTCCAGCCACCCTGACATCCGTTCATAGACCTCTGACATCCAGTCCAGCCACCCTGACATCCGTTCATAGATCTCTGACATCCAGTCCAGCCACCCTGACATCCGTTCATAGACCTCTGACATCCAGTCCAGCCAATCCTAGCATCCATCCATAGACCTCTGACATCCCGTCTAGCCACCCTGACGTTCGTGCTTGCATATCTGACACCCAATCTAGCCATTCTGACATAAGTTGTTAGACCAATGAAATCGATTCTTGCACATCTGACATTCAAGCTAGCAATTCAGGTATCCGCCCAGACAACTCTGATATCTAATCTAGCAACCCTGATATTGAAGCACACAACTCTTAGCCCAAGTCCTGAACCAACTGTATGAACAAAATCAGATTGTAGTTGATGCGGCTGCTGATTATAGATTTAAGCTCAGCAGCCGGAGAGCACAGACTAGAAGTGGGCTATCCCTTTGCGCGTGGCGAGTTGCCTAGCGCATGGAACTGCATAGTCTATCTACTCAACAAAAAACACCCAATTGCGCAGCTTTATCTTTCTCTTAGAGTCGCCTGATAAGAGACTGTTTCATACTATATAGATCAGTCCCACACACACGTACGGACGAGTATAGTGGAATAGCTTTTCAGGTGTTTGCCTCATTTTAATGTTACATATATGTATTATTTCCTTATTTGAACAGTTGGAAAAATGACTGGCTATCTGAAGTCCGCTCGGTGATAGGCAAAGCGCACGAATGGCAAACGAGGCGTCACACATACGGTCGAGTGACGTAGTAATTTATGACCGCGATCGATACTAGAAAATTAAATTCTTGGATATCCGCATCTATTTTTGGTTCATTTTAGTTAAAAAATACATTCGAAAACCACGAAGGTTTATTCTTCAACCTTTGTCTCTCACCCCTTCTTCTCTCACCCCTTCTTCTCTCACCCCTTCTTCTCTCACCCCTTAATCTCTCACACTTCCATCTTTCAACCCTTAATCTCTCACACTTCCATCTCTCACCCCTTCATCTCTCACCCCTTAATCTCTCACACTTCCATCTCTCACCCCTTCATCTCTCACCCCTTCATCTCTCACACTTCCATCTCTCATCCCTTCATCTCTCACACTTCCATCTCTCACCCCTTAATCTCTCACTCAATAATCTCTCACACCTCCATCTCTCCCCCCTTAATCTCTCACACTTCCATCTCTCACCCTTTAATCTCTTACGCTTCTAAATCTCACCGCTTTATCTCTCACCCCTTCATCTCTCACACTTCCAAATCTCACCCCTTAATCTCTCATCCATTAATATCTCACACTTCCACGTTTCACCCCTTCATCTCTCACACTTCCATCTCTCATCCCTTCATCTCTCACACTTCCATCTCTCACCCCTTTATCTCTCACTCAATAATCTCTCACACCTCCATCTCTCCCCCCTTAATCTCTCACACTTCCATCTCTCACCCTTTAATCTCTTACGCTTCTAAATCTCACCGCTTTATCTCTCACCCCTTCATCTCTCACACTTCCAAATCTCACCCCTTAATCTCTCATCCATTAATATCTCACACTTCCATCTTTCACCCCTTCATCTCTCACACTTCCAAATCTCACCCCTTTATCTCTCACCCCTTCATCTTTCACACTTCCATCTCTCACCCTTTATCTCTCTTCCCTTCATCTCTCACACTTCTAAATCTCACCCCTTTATCTCACCCATTCATCTCTCACACTTCCAAATCTCTCACCCCTTTATCTCTTACCCCTTCATCTTTCACACTTCCATCTCTCACCCTTCATTTTTCACCCTTTAATCTCTCACACCCCTTAATCTCTCACCCCTTAATCTCTCACACTTCCATCTCTCACCCCCTTAACGTCTCACCCCTTAATCTCTCATCCATTAATATCTCACACTTCCATCTCTCACCCTTCATCTCTCACCCCTTAATCTTACACCCCTTCCTATCTCACCCCTTTATCTCTCACCCCTTCATCTCCCACCCCTTCATCTCCCACCCCTTTATCTCTCACGCTTCCATCTCTCACCCTTTTATCTCTCACCCTTCATCTCTCCCCCCTTCTCTTATTTTCTAAAACTTCATTTCTCATTCTATACTCTAAACAATGAACAATCCGACACACATTGAAATAATTTCAATTATGATAGTTTCTGTGTCTGCACTAAGTTTATCTGAAACCATGCAATCAATGGCAAATTGATGTATTGATAAATCACGTGCTAAAAATAGTTAATTTTGAGTAGCCATACTACAGAATTGGGTATACTTGTAACAGGAAGCAAAATGAGAATAAACTGAATGAAAACTCACTTGTGTCATTGTCCCACTGAGCCTCATCAACAGAGTAACGATGCGCTGCCATTTCGGATTCCCCTAAAGTTTGTTAGAAGCTTTTATTAGAATCTTATATCTGAAATTTATCATAATTTTGATATTCGACACAGAAAGAGTTCTCTCATCTACAAAAAAATCGAATTTGTGAGCATACTCACGCCAGTCTCCAGAGAGCGGAGAAAACCAAGGCAAAAATCTTCTGGAATTCACTTCCTCTGCAGCGGGAAACCAGTTCTGTCCAGAGTCTTCTAGTCTTTAGGGGCGTTTGCTCAATCAACAATGCCCGACGGCAGAGAGAGAGAGAGACTTGGCACTAAAATAGAGTTGAGTTGCGGTCGCCCCCGACACGCTGCCCAAGGGCTGCGGCCAATCCTGGGCGAGCTCAGGGTCTCCTGTGCACACTCAGCGCTTAGTAAGTTTTATTATTAAACATGGAGGTCAGGCGGTTTTCAGTTTCATAAATAACTACAGCTGGCCGCTCTGTTGTCCAATTAAACCTCGCTGTTAAATCTGGCAAGCCATGACTCAATGTAAAAAAAATTATTTTTCAACTCGACTCAACTGTGAAAATAACAACAGGGCTGTGGACGCCCTAGTTCACCGTCCCACAACTGCAGCGCTGAGGCGATTCTGCCCACTCCGCTCACTCGTGAGCACATACAAGCGCGCCAGTACTGTACGCAGACACGCACTCACACACACGCTCACACAGGGTGTAACACCGACAAAAATGACTTTTCAATCGTCAGTAATGTACACCTTGGGCGCCTTAGGCAGCGCAAGAGATTGAACCAGCTGGGTCGCGTTCGACGCTGAGCTGCTCTGGAAATTGCGCAGTTAGAAATCCAGAGCTTGAAATTATTCAAAAATTAATTTATCGAATAGGGCCCAAGTTCAGTCCAGGAATTCTTTAATTCATCAAAATATTCCCTTACTAATAAAAGAAGGAACACAGTCATTGCTTTCAGCCAATGAGTTTATTTCAAATTTTGTTTGATTACATTGCAATTTGAAATAAAATGTTTTTTTCAAGAGGCTTAAATATTTTTTTTTCAAAAACATTTTCTTGTTTTACTGTGTTATGAAAAGTAGATTCAAAATAGCATTGAATGGAATTTATCCAACTGTATTAAAGAATGCGGCAAGAGTTTCTTGTAACTCACTTGAAATATTAGAACCGATTGAAAATTAGCCAGCCAATTTTTGTAAACTCGATATTTTTTCAAAATTTTCAAGAAAAGAGTCAGAAAGCACCATGTGGGCACACAAACTGCTCTTATTAGCTTTGATTCCAATTTTTGGCAGCTTCGAAGCTGACGCCGCACTCACAAGGCCGGACTGTAAGGATTAATCATTTTTTTCTGGCTGCATTCTTTGTTCGATGCAACTTCTGCTTAAAATAGCTAAAATTAATGTCGAGATGTCATGAGCTCAATGCTAGTTGCTGGGAGTCAGGAGCTCAATGCTAGTTGCTGGGAGTCAGGAGCTCAATGCTAGTTGCTGGGAGTCAGGAGCTCAATGCTAGTTGCTGGGAGTCAGGAGCTCAATGCTAGTTGCTGGGAGTCAGGAGCTCAATGCTAGTTGCTGGGAGTCAGGAGCTCAATGCTAGTTGCTGGGAGTCAGGAGCTCAATGCTAGTTGCTGGGAATCAGGAGCTCAATGCTAGTTGCTGGGAGTCAGGAGCTCAATGGTAGTTGCTGGGATTCAGGAGCTCAATGGTAGTTGCTGGGATTCAGGAGCTCAATGGTAGTTGCTGGGATTCAGGAGCTCAATGCTAGTTGCTGGGAGTCAGGAGCTCAATGCTAGTTGCTGGGAGTCAGGAGCTCAATGGTAGTTGCTGGGATTCAGGAGCTCAATGGTAGTTGCTGGGAGTCAGGAGCTCAATGCTAGTTGCTGGGAGTCAGGAGCTCAATGCTAGTTGCTGGGAGTCAGGAGCTCAATGGTAGTTGCTGGGATTCAGGAGCTCAATGCTAGTTGCTGGGAATCAGGAGCTCAATGCTAGTTGCTGGGAGTCAGGAGCTCAATGCTAGTTGCTGGGAGTCAGGAGCTCAATGGTAGTTGCTGGGATTCAGGAGCTCAATGGTAGTTGCTGGGATTCAGGAGCTCAATGGTAGTTGCTGGGAGTCAGGAGCTCAATGGTAGTTGCTGGGATTCAGGAGCTCAATGGTAGTTGCTGGGATTCAGGAGCTCAATGCTAGTTGCTGGGAATCAGGAGCTCAATGCTAGTTGCTGGGAGTCAGGAGCTCAATGCTAGTTGCTGGGAGTCAGGAGCTCAATGGTAGTTGCTGGGATTCAGGAGCTCAATGGTAGTTGCTGGGATTCAGGAGCTCAATGGTAGTTGCTGGGATTCAGGAGCTCAATGGTAGTTGCTGGGATTCAGGAGCTCAATGGTAGTTGCTGGGATTCAGGAGCTCAATGGTAGTTGCTGGGATTCAGGAGCTCAATGCTAGTTGCTGGGAATCAGGAGCTCAATGCTAGTTGCTGGGAGTCAGGAGCTCAATGCTAGTTGCTGGGAGTCAGGAGCTCAATGGTAGTTGCTGGGATTCAGGAGCTCAATGGTAGTTGCTGGGATTCAGGAGCTCAATGCTAGTTGCTGGGAATCAGGAGCTCAATGCTAGTTGCTGGGAGTCAGGAGCTCAATGCTAGTTGCTGGGAGTCAGGAGCTCAATGGTAGTTGCTGGGATTCAGGAGCTCAATGGTAGTTGCTGGGATTCAGGAGCTCAATGGTAGTTGCTGGGAGTCAGGAGCTCAATGGTAGTTGCTGAGATTCAGGAGCTCATATCAGCTAAGTGGTATTGGATGAATGAGTCCAATTTATTATAACAGTGTTAAAAGTCATTCAAAGCATTTGCTGGCTGAACTTGCTACCCAAACAGGGAATTACATCGGCTGCTTCCGGAATACGGCGGTGGACTTTGCAAAGGTTCAGCCCAGCTCCGCTGTGAAGATGACTCGAGAAGTCTGCCGAAGTGAATGCATTCGGCGAGGCAAAACATTTTTCGGTCTTAGCGGCGGCGCTGAGTGCAGCTGTAGCGACCTGTTCCAGAAGAAAGACGAGAAGGATGCTTGGTTCTGCAAGCTGCGCTGCGAAGGCGACAGCTCACAGACTTGCGGCGGGCCTGATTTTACAGACGTTTTTCAGGCATATAATCTGCTCGTGCCGAAAATGCCAGGTGAGTGGGGCAATTTTCGAATCTGTAATGGATGAAAACTTTTTTTTCAGTAGGCCGTTGTCCTATTGAATAGAATAATCCGACACATTTTTTGGCTTTGGATTTTTAAAGAATTTTTAGCACTAAATTTCCAATTTTTCGCTTTCTGGACTTACATATCGAAAAATCAAGCAAGTGTGTGTTTTTTATAATACCGCTGTGGACTCTGTGTGAGCGTGTGCATGAGTGTGTTCCTTAATTTTGCTGCAATTACTATTAGCCTGATTGTTGTTTTAGGATTATTCAATATCAAGGTCACTCATATGTCTCAATTGCATTCCGAATCAATTTAACTAACTTCTATAGGCGATATCTACCTAATCCAATTCCAATGACCTTTTTTCGACCTTGACGATCCAATTTGTAGCACAAAGAATCGGTTGCTTTCCGAAAGACGGCTACGGTTCATTCAGACTGACTCAGAGAGCCAAAAATAGATTCATGACTCATGAATATTGCGCCAATGTCTGTCTTCAGACAAAAAGCAAATACTTCGGCTTGTCTGACACTGACACCTGCTCTTGTGCACGCTCCAATACTACGGAAGTCTACGAAAGTACCGACTGCGGCTGGCGTTGCAGGGGCAACTATGCCGAAGACTGCGGCGCTGACAGCAGCGTGGCGGTGTTTAAGCTGGAGGAAATGTATGTCTAGCTGCATTGGCTAGAAGCTTTGTAAGACGCAAAAACGACAACTAACTGTCTCAGCTGCTCTGTTAAGGTCTTTTAAGGTCTAAAATTAAATATATATAATCAACTAAATTTCAAGCCAATTCCGAACTAAGTCTTCAATGAAATTGTGTTTGCTTATTATTAATTTTGCTATCCACTGATCCAGATCCTAAGACAAATGCAGGACCGTCCGAATTTTATTACCGACATAAGAATAGTTTATGAATTCAAGATACTGTATGGCTTAACTTGAAATTAAATAATCCAAGTCAACTCCAATCTTTGCACAAGTATGGGGTCAATTTATACTTGGCAACACTGAAAATCGCCACCCCTGACGCAATGTGCCTGGGTGAGAGTTGGAAAACCTTGCGTCATTGCAGTGTAGTGAACTGAATTAAGTCAATCGCTCTGTCTAACACCCTAGAGTGGCGGTTTTCAATGCCATTGAGTGTATGTGTATACAGTATATCACGAACTTCTCTTAAACAAATGCTTAAATAAATGCTTAATCCACATGGCTCTAGAAAACATGCGAGTTTAAATACACGAGTACATGTGTCGACGTGCCATCGGGGAAGCGCAAATTTGCCAGCAGACGCTAATCATTGTCTCTATTGACTTTCGAAAAGCGTTCGATTCGGTGTTGAAAGCTACGCTCCCCGTCTCCCGATAGTCCAAAGGCAGAGCAGCTGGTGGTAAACGCATCTGATTCTCGTACCGCGGACCAAGGTTCGATTCGGTACTCGGCCACATTAATTTGAGGCTTGTGCACAAAAAATTGGTCTGGGAGTTGTGCGATTCACGGGCATGAGGGCCGACGGTCAAGGCGCAGAGAGTTGATATTTTTGACGATTAGAAAGACTAGGCCCTTGTACATCTTGTGTGATCGTGTGTATGAGTGAGTGCCCGCTAGCTTAACTTTACTGAGCTGCAGGGTGGTCCGTAGACACTGCTTGGAAGCGAGGGTCGCCCATTCCGCTGGCCCACGAAGACTGGCAGAGGCTTGGGGCCGGTCAGGGTCGTCCGCCAGTCCGTCCTGCAGCGTGACATTCCGTAGGGAAGAACTTGGCTCATCTTGTCGCCCGGAGGAACTTTCTGAGCCGTGGGATGCTGTCGAGCTGGCAGACCTTGTCAATAGAAAGGCTCGGCCCGAGGTAGCGTAGCCGGTCTCTGTTGAAGAAAGGGCACTGACAGACAAAGTGCTGAGCATCTTCGTTGTCGTATTCGAAAATAGAACAAAGTTTGCTCTCGAGATCGCCTTGGAGAAAAAAGTGACTGGCTAGATAGCCATGCCCGGTAAAGGTCATGACAAGGGCTCGAATATTGGTTGAGAAGGACATTCCTGGGCCTTCGAGAGGGGGGCACAAAACCGCGGCACAAAAGCGTGGGACGTGATAGGTGGGGTGCTTGCCTATCTGTCCCAGTGAACGGAATCAGCCCAGTCGTCCATCTGACGATTAGGATTAGAAAGGATTAGGGACCAGGGGCTCAGGGCCGCCTACGAAGGAGCCAGAGCCGCTCGTTTTGGTGAGGTTGTCTTCCGAGGTTGAAACCCTGCCTGCCCTGGAATCCACTTCAGTCGGACAGTATTGCTACTGGCCGGGAGGTTAAGCTGCTGGGTGCAGTCAGTGACTGTCTTAGTGGTGTGGCAAAGGGCCTGTAAGGCCACTTGGCTGTCAGAGTCGATGACGATATTCTCTCCTCTTGTACCCTCGGCATTCAGCTCTGTAGCACAGGAGCTGACAGCAAGGACTTTGTTCTGGAAGACCGTGGAGAGTCTGCCAGTGTGCTGTCATGCGTGGCAATGACGCGGCCGTTGATGATGATACAAACCCCAAAGCCAGCGTAGTGTCTTTGATGGATTCGTCCGTGTACTCGTAACAGTGGACCTCCTGAAAATTCCAGTGGTCAGTGACAGCATCCCTTGAGGGGATGGTGACCTTGTAGCGCTGAAAGAGGTTAAAAGTGCTTAGCACACTGTCAAATAAGACGTGGAACCCGCCGCCATTCTCAAGTATTTGAGGCAGAGGTCGGCGTGAGGAAGGAGCTTGCGCTTAGCCATGGCCCTATCAGACAGTAGTAGCGGCAGCAAAAGTTATTGAGCTCAGACTGCGAAGCAAACACATGCGCGAGGCGGCATCAGCAAAAATCTGCATGCGACCAGGAAGGTGAAGGCCTCCAAACTGATGATGTTCCTGATGCAAAGCAGAGCCACAGTCTGGTTTAAGCAGCGTTGAAGGCCTGCGATTCCTCCAACACCTGTAGGAACCGCGGGTCACAACAGCTCAGCCAGCCGATTGGTCATGCCAGCCGCTGCGGTGCTGTCGCTGTAAATGACAATCTTGCAGGTTGTTGAGCTGAAAGCGACGGTGCAGGATAATCAGCAAAGGTGCCAGAGCCTCCTTGAAATTGATATGAACATCCTTGAACACACCACCACAGTCCAGGTCCCAGTCGATGATACTTTAGAAACTCTCGGCACCCCAGATGACAGCGGCTATGCCTGCCCGGCTGTTGTCAGTCTCCATGGCAAACTCCTCATCGAAGCGCGCGGCCACAAAGCAACCGGGGAGCCAAGCCAGGAATCTGAGTCACCAAGAAAGGTTGGCGCGGGTCTCATCGGTCATCCAAAGCTTGCACTCAACAGCTGTCAGCCAGTCGAAGAGCGGGCGCAGGAAGACTCTGACATGAGGAACAATCTGACAGAACCAGCCAAGGTTGCCAATAAACTTCTGAGCAGAGCGCAGGTGCACCCAAGTCTCCAAGCAGGTCTGCCAGCTGCTGGTCAGTGCAGTACTTGGTGTGCTTCTGCTGGTCGTAGCAGTCGTTGACAGACTGGCCGGTCGGATAGGACAGGTCATAAATCAAGCGGACCCTCCCGTCGGACTTGGGAACGGCGCCGATTGGGATGGCTTTGATTGGGCCGCTCCACCGAATGTATCGAATGCACCGATAACGCGTTGCATCAGAAAGTCGCGGTCTGGGTCATCGCTGAGCAGAGCACTCCAGGCGTCGGGTTGCAGGTCAGACGAGATGAGCAGCGAAGAAATAAAATGGGCTTTATTTTATCTTTAAGAAGTAAAGTAAGACGTAGAATTTCTTAGCTGTCAAGGCCCATGGCAATGGGGCGTGAACTGCTGAGTTGTCGAGGCTGATGGGGTTATATCCAAAATGGGGTTGGGGTTGCGGTCAGGGTTGGGGTTGCGGTCGGGGTTGGGGTTGCTGTCGGGGTTGGGGTTGCGGTCGGGGTTGGGGTTGCAGTCAGGGTTGGGGTTGCGGTCGGGGTTGGGGTTGCGGTCGGGGTTGGGGTTGCGGTCAGGGTTGGGGTTGCTGTCGGGGTTGGGGTTGCGGTCGGGGTTGGGGTTGCAGTCAGGGTTGGGGTTGCGGTCGGGGTTGAGGTTGCGGTCAGGGTTGGGGTTGCGGTCAAGGTTGGGGTTGCGGTCGGGGTTGGGGTTGCGGTCAGGGTTGGGGTTGCGGTCGGCGTTGGGGTTGCGGTCAGGGTTGGGGTTGCGGTCAAGGTTGGGGTTAAAGCATAAAAGAATCCGCAAAGGAACAAAGAAATTTGGCGTCATTCTAAAGCGGCATGTTTCTTATTTCTAATAAATTAATTTCCCAAGCCATGGGAGAAGTGGGGTTGCTACAGATGAAGGCTGCCTTGAAGGTTTATGATGAAATGACCGAAATTCACGCGATAAAAGTTTTTTTTTTAGAAAAAAGAAACGTACCACTTTAAAAAGTTATAGACGTTCTGTTTGCAGCCGTTTCCAATCCTGCTCGCAATAAATTTTTAACTTTCAGAATTTTCCGGATACTCCTCGTATGAGAAAATACTGAAGTTACTTACTAGCTATATGAGCGGGTATAATTTCAAGCATAATTTGGGAAATTTTTGTATATAAAACAAAGCCAATGTCTGGCACTCCTTGTGGTTATTACGATGTTTAAGCCTAAGGAGGTTGAAACCCAGTGGTCAGAGCGTCGGACTCGCGACTTGAAGGTCGGGGGTTCGATTTCCAATCCCAACTGGAACACTTTGTGTCCTTCAGCAAGACACTTAATTCTGCATTGCTTCAGTTCACCCAGCTGTAAAATGGGTGCCAGCATTAGCTGGGGTAATTGAGGGTGTGCGTGGCGACCCCCCAGTCCTTGGACAGCCTTACGCAGCCTTCAGATGCGCAGCGCAAAAGCCCAGCTGAGCTGTCGGTTGCACATCTGGCCCAATTAGGCGGCAGGTGTTATTATTAGTGGTTCCGTTTTTTGTCTGTTTATTTGATGACTAAGTGCCCTTAACTAGTCGTATGAATTGAATTCATATAGCTCTGAGGTGATTATGTCAAAAAAATTACAAAATAAGTCAACACGGAGTGTAACTCAATTGCATAATTTTTTTATGCAGATCTTAAATATTTTAGATTGTACTCAGCACTGTTTGTAGCGCTTGAACATTTCTATTTTGCTGTTAGACATGGTGTTAAAATTTCTGTCAAATTCGAATTATTTAGTAGCTACTCAGGGCTCAGGTCTATATCTCTTCAGTAAGCAACTCGAATATTTCCATTGCGATTGAACCGCCACACTTTTGTCCAAAATGGTAATTCTTGCATTGGGCATTGCAATATTTCTTCTTGTCTAATGGCGCTTTGTTTAGTATTTCATCGCCACAGAAGCATAGGTCCCCATTTGCTAGACCAAAATATTTGTATGAATATTTCAAGCAGCTTTCAGCACACGTTTTTTGGCTCATCAGTTTGAAAGTTTCTTCAACTTTGTAATGTAGTATTACTTCATCTTTTCTCCAGTAAAAACATCCCAATGATGGCGCTTAAAGGACCACAAAAGTGTGACTCTGTATATTTTCGACAGCTAAAGCAAACGGCTACGGTTTGTAGAAATGGCTATCCGCTTACCTGGCAGTACTGGAACCACAGTATTTTGCATTTTGTAGACGCTCAAAAATGTTTGCCACCACAAGATTTTGCGGCGTCTCCCGGACACCTAAGATCGCAAAAAAAATCACCATCAGATTTGATCTGATTTGGTTTCCGCAGTAACAACTTTCTTTTTGTATTCCAAAATATTTTTTACTATTTTTTTCACATTCCGATGCGCATAGAAACGGCCTCATGCTGGAGTCTTTAGCGACGAATCGATCTAAAGCTTGCCCATGCTTAGAATGGAATAACAACCCTTATAGTATTCTTCTGAAATGGGTTGGTAACGAGTTCAATTTTGATTGTTAGAAAACGTACCGGCAGGTTTAGAGATTTAATAGACACTTACTTTTCAGATCTGAAATTAAGATGGGAGCTCTGTAATTGTTTGTAAAATCTATATATTTAAAATACCGGTGCTCCGAAGTAAAACACAAAGTCAAAATAAAAATCAGACGCGTAGTCAGAATTTTTTCACGGGGGATACAACTGGTGAGACTACCGATTATTAGTACTGCTTAAGGTAACTTTCATTAAAATTAAGATGTATGAGTACTACAATATAATACAGGGTGGCCCACGCAACGCGCCAATTTTGTCAACATTTTTGCGAATGACACAAGTTATTAACGTTTTACTTTGAATCGCGCGTTACGTGGGCCACCCTGTATAATATACAATATATAATAACTGCAAAGCTAATGCTAAAATAATTGATAAAAAACTTAACTTTGCAAAATTACCTTCACTTAGTAGCTAATCTAGCAAATAAATACCCATTTTGCATTGGAATGACGAGTAGACACTTACCGTAGTGGCCTGAAAATTAAAGGCAGAGCCAGTTTAATTCTAATGCATAGCTTCATAAAATAAAATCCATACTAGTCTAGATAAAAGAGACTTACCTCCGAAGACGCTTGAACTCGCAGCAAAAAGGATCAGAGCAAGAGTTGAGAACTGCATTATTGCTTTTTTGCTTCGAGAGTTTGTTTTACTAGACTTCTCTGCGATCGTCGAAAACTTGATTCGGCAGCCTCAAGCCTCTCTCTTTTATCGAGCTAGATATTCTTGAAATTCTTGAAATATTCCAATTTGAAAGTTTTCAAGTTAAAATTTTTATTGTAATTTTAACTTTCAGTTCGCATGGATTTAAAATGAATTCAATTAATTGGAATTTAAACTTGAATTCCATTCCTAGACATAGTTTCACTTGAATTTTTTATCGACAGCAAACATTTGCAACTTCGGAATAATTATCTCATTCATTTTATTTTTATCTGTAAACTGCTTACGCAAAAAAATTTGATAACTAAGTATTATGTCATCGTTATTAAGAAAAGGCATTCCGATGAAAAAATGCCTTAATTACGGCATTGATGCCTTAATGGCAGAAGTAGCAGATGACACTAGCTTGTACAAGACATAGTACTTGCGCTTGTTTTAGCAACAAATTTTCTTGAGCTTTTTGGCAATGAAAGATAATATAGCCAGCCCATAGTTGAAGCATGAAGTGGAAATTCTATTTCAAAATTATGCTAATTGAAGTGCTGAAGATTTATTTAGCTACTAGGGCCCGTGCACTGCCACCTAAGCAAGTGGTAGCTCGTATCGGTTTGGTAATGGGTTACAGATCAGCTGTTTCTCAAGATACAAAACAGATTTACCTTACAATAAATTTTGGCTTAAAAACCCTGTAGGCTGTAAATAACTTTCAAAGCTTGAATAAAGAATTCAGCTTGCAAAGATGGAAGGAGAAAGGCCTTCCAGGCGCAGGAGGTACTTTGCTGTCGACTAAGCCCCGAGTGCTCGTCTGTCTTCGCAAGCTACTCAGCTGCACCTCCTGCACCGGCTGTGAGCAGAAAGTCTCCAGAGCAGGCGTAAGGGCCACTAGCAGTAAATATCGCGGTGTATCGTCAACCCCGCAGAAAAGGTGTATCGAATCAAGGTCCTGCGCATATGCGAATGCGTTACAGCCACTTGGGCTACTAAGTCGTATACTGTTGAGGTTGAGGGTCGACGTATTTTGCACGACATCGAACTGACCTCGAAATTTTTTTCGGCGTAACGATGTCGTAATTGGGACTTCCTTTCGTCGTTTTTTCGCCTTTTTCGACTTAGTTTTGACCTAAATTCAATTCTTGACTTCCTTGACTCAGCTGCATGGGATTCCGGGCATCCAGATTTAGCGAGGAAGCGTTGCCGCCTATTTCGCTAACCCATAGCGTCATAGCGATCACAGGCAGCGAGTGCTGCGGTGTCGCGCAGGGAGTTCCGGTGGTGCCGGTGTCCGCAGCGCGGTCCCCCTCCGGAGAGCCCAAGAGGTGAATGGACGCTCGCACGGTAGCCCTCAGGGTTACGAGCTGGCAGAGATTCTCGGGCCTGAAAACTTTGGAGAGGTCCGGGTTTGGGCCGAGGTAGACGAGTGAAGGCAGGGCATTCATAGATGAAGTGCTCCGCATTCTCGCCACCGGAGAGCTGCAAAATGGGCGTTCCTCACTGCGGATTTTTCCCCTGGAGGTGGCGATGCCTGGCAAAACAGCTATGACCCGAGAGAGCCATGGTCACCGCCCTGAAGTCCTTTCGGTTGAGTCCCTGGTGGAGAAAGGACAGGGGGCAGCCACGTGGGATTTTCTGCAGTCAGGCGTTAGTCGAGCGTTAGTCCACCTCTCTCTGTGCTTTGAAGCAATCCACTGGTTGATCAGACTCGAATGTGCAGAACAAGGTGAGTCGACTGGCTGACGAGGGGAAGCGCGTGGGGCTCCACATCAACTACGGCGAGACAGAGGTGCTGCATGTTGGCATTGCCAACTCTCCGGACGGCAACACCATCGCCCCGTGCAATCAGTTCAAATATCTGGGCCACTGATTCGGATGCCATTGTCAACAACCGCAAGCAGCTCGCGTGGCGGGCCTCCCACCTTCTCCGCCCCATCTTCAACTGCCGGCTCGCCACCGACAGCCTGAAAGTCGGCCTATTTCGCTCGGCAGTTGAGACGGTGCTGACGAACGGGCTGGAAGCCGTCCCCATGACTGCCACTCGTGAGCCTGCCATTGCCAGTTCCTGCGCATTGCACTAGGCATCCGGTGAACAACTCTGCAAAAGCGACGCCAGATGTTGATCGACCACTGCCTGCGTGGCCACACACGGGGCACTGGGCCCTCGCTCGCCGACCTACTGCTCAGCCCGCCTTGTGGAAGACAAGGCAAGGCAAGACAAGCCGGGGGCCACGCTCGCTGCACCACTCTGACTGACACTTTTCTCTCGGACTTGCAGGCTATGGGCCTTACTCTCAGTCTGCAGCTAGGCTGGACTCAGCTGTTTGCCGCCAGCGGGTGCCTCGATGAACCTGGACTAGCGCCTGTTTAATATAGCTTTTTGCAAGCCATTTGAAATTAGGAGCAAGCAATTTAATAATCAGTGGGGAAACCCAGCGCTGAATGATAGATTTCACTGTACTCTATGGTCCAAACCATGGGCTTTGGAGCAACCAATTTAATAATCCTTAAACACCACACCCCAAGGATAGGAAGGCGGACGCAAGCGTTTGCGAAAATATAGTAGCGTGACAGTTCGAAAAGACACGACGGTCCAAATTCCGAAAAAGGTGGAAGAAAATGAAGACGAGGGGGTGCGCAGGGTGGCTGGGGGATACGCTTGCAAACAAAGAGTAAAATAGACAGACATAAAAACAGTACTCACTCAATAAAACAACAGTCATCATTGCAAACAAACGAAAAAAAATAAAAGGAAGAAATCAGAAACGCACGAGTTGAGAAAAACAAAAGTCTGTGCATTTGAGTTCAAGCCAGCAAAAAAGAGAGCAGACGACAAACCAACTGCTTCCAGGATTAAGGTTAAAGGAATAATTACAGGCATTGAGACAGTTTGCTAGCAGCCGCCAGCTGGAGGTCGAAGCCGTTCTCCAGCCCCAGGTACACCTAAACCGCCGAGCTCCGCCAGTAGCCAAGGGCCTTGACGACCGGCAGCGGCACATTGGCGCGGAACGCCAGCGAGGCACCGCTGCGTCGAAGGCTGTGAGGAGACAGACCGGTCTGCCAGGCCGGCACGGTGGACCACGTGGCGAAACAGGCAACAGAACCGGGTGCCGGTCAGAGGCGTCAGGCTGCTTCGGTAGGCGAAGAGGTGGGCAGCAGCGGCGCGGTCGGGCTGTTTGATGCGCAGGTGGTGAAGCAGCGCTGCCACCGGACAGAGCGGATGCTGCGCCGCGTGCCGGAGTCGCGGCAGGACCACGCGGTGCACTCACTGGCAGAACTGATTTGTCTTGGAGCGCCAAATGTGCAGGAAGGCCAGATCCGGTGATACTTGCATGTCGTCGCAGGTGACCGCCTCGCCAGCTGGTGGGAACGGCATCAGACAGCACAGGTTAACGCGGCGCGAGAGGCCCCAGAATCCGCCCAGGACCGCCGCCCAGAAGGCTGCATCTTGAGGCTGCTGCAGACGCAGGGTTCCTCACATTTTGAGGAGGTCACTCTGAGTGATGCGCACCTTGCGTGCGGGCGGCTTGGCGAGTTTGGCGATGAGCTCTTATTGCTGGCGCTGACTGCGGCTGAATGCAGGGCCGTGAGCCTTGATGTGCAGCGGCTCGATCTCGGTCGAGTCGCGGCGCCAGCCCATGATAGCCAGCTGGTTGTGTCTGGGCCGCGGATGATGCCGCAGCCGCTCCAGTTCGACGCGTCGGACTCGATGGCCCAGCTGGGCCCGGTGGGACGCCAGATTTTGCAGATCTTGGGGTCGTATATGATGGTTTCCGGAGTAAGTGACGGTGGCATCGAGAAGCTATCAACGGAATCGGACTACCAGATTTTTGGTCAATATCGTTGGTAAAGACAAACTGGGGCGTAACTGGGCTGCCCGTCCACGATTCCACTTCGAGGACAACCAAGGAGAAGAAAGGGAAGACACTGAGGCTTTTTGATTTAGCTAACTCTTGAGAATGACCTAGCTCCGTGTAACTTGCAAACGGAAAAATCTATGATAGTTATCAGTCTTCTGGTTTTATCAAAAAATTCGCATCTCAGCAGTAGTTTAAACAGCAGCAGCAGCAGAGTACGCTGCCGGATCGCAAAAGCAACGTCAGATGGCACGCTTCGAAGCTTGGGCGCGAACAAAGGCCGCACCGCCGGCAGAGTCCGGGGCGCCGGCGTCAGCCAGCAGACAGTCGACGTAGCGCCGTGTCCTCGCTTGTCCCCCGGTAGGGTGCCTGCAACGTAAGTAGCAGCACCTCCTGCACCGGCTCCGGACAGTAGGCCTCGGCGCGGATGACGCCGAATTGTCATCCGAAGTTGTTTAAGTAGTTTAAAACAACAATAAAAACGTCTAAAACAATATACACTTATCTACCAGAGCGTTGTAGAGTATCATAAAATGCTACTGCGAGTAGACTAATGTGAACGGCGTAGCAAAACTACGAGCGTATGATGGAAGATGAATCATGTTGCGACTTAAGATGAAAGATGAGTTATTTTACAACTTATGATGAAATATGAGTCATGTTACTAATAACATATCAAAAATTGTCTATAAATACAAACCAAAAATCCGAGCTGAAATCTCAGACTCAGAGCAGCCTCAAAAGATCTTGTGCTTTGCCAGAGCAACTAATCGAGGCTATATCTCTGAGAGATAATATTATCAATTGATAAGCGTTGTTCAAGTCTTTGTTATTTCGATTAATTGAGAGCGATTTTATTGCCGGTTGTTATTGTCCAATTTGACTTCTGCACTCGAGGAATAATTGACTTCTGCACTCGAGGAATACATTGACTTCTGCACTCGAGGAATACATTGACTTCTGCACTCGAGGAATACATTGACTTCTGCACTCGAGGAATACTTCGACGGAGTGTTACACTCTCACATTCGGCCGATTTTGGACTTCAAGGACTTCAAGAGGACTACTCCGGAGGAAGCGGACTTAAGAAGATGAGCTCAGTAGACACGCGCGACAAAGAAGAGGAGCCCGCAACAGTAAGTGATCACTGATTTTGTTCCCAGGCTTACGTGTCTGGAAGTGGGAGTTTTCGGGTGACTGATCACCACTCGACCAAACTCTTCAGCGTGTTTAAACTCATCTAAGCTTTTAAGCTTCCAAATTATAGATAAAAATCTGTTGTCTGTGCTTTATCCTCATAAAATTGCGCGAAGGGTCTACGATTGAGGTGCAACAGAATCTATAGGACTGTGCTCTATTGGAAAAATGTTTTGTTTGCATTGTAATTTGATGTAGCCCAGGAGCAGGCAAACTTTTTTTAACTTAAGGGACATACATAAAATCTAGCGCATGTCTGCGGCCCAGAGAGAGAAGTTTTGAGAAGAGGGGAGAGGAAAGGAGAGAGGAGGGGAGAGAGGAGGCGAGAGAGGAGAGCTGAGAAGAGACCACTACAACAGGCCGCATTGATTATTGTGAAGTTGTGAAGTTTCAATGGATCCGAGGGCCGGATAGAGAGGCTTCGTGGAGTGCATGTGGCCCACTAGCCGGAGTTTTGCGACCCCTGATGTAGACGGTGCGGAGGGCAAGGTGGTAAATTGGCCGAGGATTTATTAGCCAATAAGTTTGAACTGTCTGGCCAATTACAATAAAAATGAAAATGTATTTGAATTGAGCAAAAATTAGAATCAGAATTCAGAATTTGCACGCAGCGGTTTTTTATTTGCTGCGCCAAATAAAAAAAGAAAATTCAAGCGGCTTTGATGAATAGCTGCAGTCAGTCTCCTATGGCTCGTATTAGCCAAAATTTATCACTTTGTTTTCCCCAGTTAAAAGCCACAGTGGAATTTAGATGCTGCATTCTTCCACGAGCCTGGGCAGAGGTGCTCCTCCCAACTTCTGTTGAAGGTCTCCAGCCATCTCTCAAGACACTGATCTGGCAGGTTTTTTATGAAGCGCACTTCGATACCCTCCACAACGCCCTTCATGTCCGTGGCCATTTGTTCGAGAGCGTCGTTTAGCTCTTCCTTGACGAACGGCACGCTAAATTCGGCTGCTTCGTTGTAGTCACTGAGACCCTTGGCCACCCGCCCTCGAAGCATCCTATCCTCTTTACCGATCTTGACTTTGCTGTTACTAGCGTACATCTCCACAAACAGTTCCTTCACAACAATCTCATTCGAAATGTTTTCCTCTTTTACTGAGTGCAGCACCTTGATCGTCCTCCAGGTGCTCTTGCCAGCATCGCCTTCTTAAGGTTCTTTACGTGTTCTTTCCAGTTCAGCCTCTTTTCTCTGATCGTCGCGGCTAGCTGCTCGTTCGCCGCAATCCATGCAACTCTCTCTGCTGCTAGCGTCCCTGCGCGTCTAAGCATTCCCCTTTCTCTGAATGTCCGACAGCTCCTCGTCCCAGAACGGCATTTTGCGGTTAGATAATTTCTTCCTCGGGACGCACTCTTCGGCTACCTCCAACATCACTTTGCTGAGGCATTTAATCTCCTGCACCACTGATCCCTTGGGGATACCCCGGAACGTTGCCTCGCACCTCTCCTGAACATAGACTAGTCTGCCTTCTACCAAGCCTACGACAGCCGTTTTCAACTGTCTCTAACTTTACGCTGTGACCACGGTGATGATAATAGGGTGGTGGTCAAACTGAGACCGCGAGTGACCTCCCATTGGCAGAGCGTTCCAAGTTGGAGGCCGGAACAACACCGGTCCTCCAATCAGTATGGGTTGCTGAACCATCTAGAATCTGGTAATCAAATTCAGCAATCCAACACAGCAGCGCCCTGGATTCTCTGCGATCCACTGCGCTCTGTTCCAGTGCGACTCTCCTTTCTCCACATTCAGGTTGAGATCTTCCAGAACAATCTCGCGGCTGTCGGGGCGAATCCAGCTCAAAATGTCTTCACTTTCTCTCGCGTCCTCACCTTGCATGCTCCTGACCAGAGGGAGATACACATTTATTATTGTGATTGTTTAAGTCGATGACGGTTTTCATGCTTTCCGTGACATAACAAAGCCATGCATACTATCTATACTGTTACGTAGAGTGAACCAAATTCTGCCCAATTTTTTTCGAACGTCCACCCCTGACTGGACAAGGAGTGCGTCCCGCAACCGGCCATAGGCCACCCGGCGCCGCGCACCCTTGGGCGTACCAGACTGGCTGTACGAGCTATGCATCTGTCCGCACTTAATACTCGACCGAGTGCCGGACGACCGAGTAAAAGGGTCGGACCAAATGTTTCTCTGCGATAGTTTGCTGTCTCCCAGGAACAACTAGGCGTCTTGCTTTGTTGTCATAAGCTAGTTTTACGCTCGTATTGCTTTTCGTCGCTTTTTGTAAACCTAACAGTAAACATAGCACAGCAAGCAGCATTTCACTTAGCGATTATAAGCGGTTGGATGACCTCCCGGTACGACAGCTTCGTTTTTGGCCTGCCCTTTAACTTTTAGTTCCTGTGAGTCTTGTTAAACATTGCTTGGAATCTTTTTGTAAGAAGGCAGTCGACCATGCCTGTGACTGATCTGTCACCTATGGAGTACACCTGTCGTCGCAGATAAGCTGTCTGAAAATCAAGAACACTGTTTTTAAAACATCTGACAAGCTTACTTTGCTTGCGCACTGAGTTAGCTCGACAAGTGCAGTACACGTACGTTCATTTGTACGCTCATTCGACTGAATCGTCTATGGCCACACCCAACAAAGAGAAATCATTGAAGTACCCCCAATGTACTTTTAGGGGTAAAACGCATAGCTGTCAGAGCTGTCAAACGCTTGAGTGAACACGAACAATAGGTCCTGACCTCATAAATTTGATGGCCCTTCAAAAATGATGAGAAAAAAGCTACCGCCCGCATCTGCTCAGACCATCTGGCGCCAGCCTCAACACTAAGTAGGCGCAGGTGGCTGTCAGACAAGCTCACAAACAGTGATTTTTGACCCCAAAAGTAGCGAAGACCGCGCCTATGTTATTATGACTACAGGTATGGCAAAAAGATATAGCTACAAAAATCCTACTAATAGGAATTCTAGGAAAATCACATAAAAAGGAGAGAGCCTGCTGTTAGTAGGCTAACAGCTTCGGAACCCATGCGTGAAGTGAAATTTGGAAAAAAGTGCGTCCTCATCATATGCCCCCCCCCTATTTGTGAGTTGATCGCAGATTAACTCAAAACAAAGAAGAAAAATGAGCGCAGTTTTGTACTAAATCACAGCTTTCACATGAAAAGCTGTGAACTAGAGGCTTTCTACCTGGTAAGCCTCTTGATGGCTTAATTCCTTTGCCGCGAAGTCGACTCGAGCCAGGATGGGCGAGGAGTTTGGGAAATGCGTTGCACATTCTCCCCTCCCGCCTGTGAAGTCCACGTGCCGGGAGTTTCTGAGATCGATTGGCGGCTGCTGGCGAATGGCGACCCTCAGAGGATTAAGGGACCCTCGAATCATCTTCGTTGGCTGGCTGAGACGCTGCTGGGGGAGAATAGCATCTACCACCCCGAGTTTCAGAAGAATAAAGACGACTGACACAGCCATCCACTCATGTCATCCACAATCTATCATTCTCGCCTTCGAATCTCGCAACAACATCTCGTTCGCCAGCCCGCGCCTCGCCACTTTCGCCGACTTTGCACCTCCCGATCTCCAATCGATAAGTCTCCTTTCGGCTTTGTGATTTTGTGATAATCTACCGTCCACTCCAATCAATTAGATAATCCCAGACCCGTCCCACAATCCCAGCAACCTTCAGGGTACACTCCCTTCTACTCATTCGTCATTCAGTGCAGTACAGAATAGATATTTTAACATAGATCATTGGTAGAGTTTCAGAACAGAGGCCGAATAATTTTTGGACATCAGTGTTTTATTATAAAAGTTCTTTCGAATGTTTCTGTCTTTATAACTCCGCTTGAATCGCATTCTTTCTCAATTTAATTCACGCAATCATCCTATTTTGTTTTGCACTCAATATTACTACATGTCAGTAGTATCTCACGGCCACGAAATTCAACTTAGATTTGTCATTTCGAGAGCAATTAAAGATTTGGAGAATTTCGTATCAATTCAGGTTGACCGCCTAAACTTATTTAAAACTTCACTAATTTAGCCTAGATCTCTTTCTTCGCTTCAGCGAAGTTATAGTAATGCGGGAAAACCGATTATTTCAATTCCGACCAAGCGCCATTTCAGAATTCGGCAGTGCATTTTAATTATTGGGAAAAATATTCACAATAAATTAGACAAACAGGCAAATATTTACACATAATCAAGCACCGCACCTATTTTCGCCTCACGATTTGGAAAGGTAAAAAAGAGCAAATATGCAGAACGACTACTAGTAGGAGGATAAATAGCAAAGCACAACAAGTAGTATGTACGCAGAAAAATAAGCATTTGAGTATATGCGCATAAATAAATAGGAACACAACACATAACGGTAAATAGGAGTACGCAAGCTTCATAGTATCACAACATTTATTCATCAATATAGATACTCAAAAACAGACAGTCAGTTAGACAGTCTCTTACAGACTAACAGACAGTTAGACAGTCTCCTACCGCTTGGGCGCAACCATTACCGGGTATCGATCAAGCATACTCCTTATAGCTAGTAATAGAAATACAACCTGGTGGAAGCGGTGGGATAATCAACTCAAAAGAGCACCAAAGAACGTTCAACTATTGCACTAAAAACGCTCTGTAGACGCTGAGCTGGACGCTGAAGCAAGAACAAGAAAACAGTCGATTCTGATGAAAAACTCGACTTTGCTTCTTCCATACGGGCGGATCTGCTTGTGCAGAGTTTTATAGTTTAGCATGTATAACCTGACGGCTAATATAAGTTCAGGGGATAGTGCAGCCGCAACAAGATATAAAACAATTAACCAACCAACAAGCCACATTTAGAAGCTGTTGCAGCGTTTAAATTCTGTTTCTGAAGGTAAAACGTCAAGGAAGCATTTTGCAGCAACATTTATCAAGGCGGGTGCACTCAGAATTTTGTTTTCACTATCAAGAGACAAAAACTCACTGTTTTGCACTCAGGAATGTCTTTTCTGTTTTTTTAAACGATTACGTCTGGAAGGGATCCTCGAGTCAGCCCGGGTTTATAATATATCAGCGGAAATATTGGATTAGCAAGGAATAAAAAGATTAAGATTAAGTTTTGTGTGTGCATTTGGGTGATAAAATACTCGCACTGGTTAATAGAGGGAAAACCAGAATAAAGAGGGGGGTCCTCAAGTGGTAGTGAATATTGTAATGATGAAAAAGAACGTAAAGTAGGTCCGGCGGACCACATTGACGGCAGGAATCACAGGAATCGATCGCAAGAATGTCTTTACAAATTGAAAGTTTTTATTTTAATTTTTTTCAATTCCATAAAAGTAGTCTTTACCATTTCACTTTTTTGAATTTTCAAAGCACTCAGGGCATTGGAAAAACCTCCAAGAAATCGCTCAGAAAAAAATGTATTCCGACCTCCCATTCTCTTGATTGAAACATTCAAATAATTTGAAAACTTTCGAATCCAAAGACAAAGTCATTTACGTAAAACAAATTTCAAATATCAAAAACTGTTATGGATACAATTGAAAATTTTATAATTGTTTTACAATCTATTGTACTCATTGCAAGCTAATAGCTGGATACATTTTAAAATAAAGCTAACTGCACACCGGATTGACACCCGCTGAAACACCTGCACACATGGCATACTCGTACACCCGATGAACACCTGGACACATGGTAGACACCCACTAAAACACCTGCATACATGACAGAAGCAAGGTACATTCTGCATCCCAATTACAAGCGCGTCTTGGTAGGTGATCGGGGTGAGAGGCACAAGTGACTCATGGTTGGTGATCGGGTGAGAGGCACAATTAAGTGACTCATGGTTGGTGATCAGGTGAGAGGCACAATTAAGTGACTCATGGTTGGTGATCAGGTGAGAGGCACAATTAAGTGACTCATGATTGGTGATTGGTGAGAGGCACAAGTGACTCATGGTTGGTGATTGGTGAGAGGCACAAGTGACTCATGGTTGGTGATCGGTGAGAGGCACAAGTGACTCATGGTTGGTGATCAGGTGAGAGGCACAATTAAGTGACTCATGATTGGTGATCGGTGAGAGGCACAAGTGACTCATGGTTGGTGATCGATGAGAGGCACAAGTGACTCATGATTGGTGATTGGTGAGAGGCACAAGTGACTCATGATTGGTGATTGGTGAGAGGCACAAGTGACTCATGATTAGTGATCGGTGAGAGGCACAAGTGACTCATGATTGGTGATTGGTGAGAGGCACAAGTGACTCATGATTGGTGATTGGTGAGAGGCACAAGTGACTCATGATTGGTGATCGGTGAGAGGCACAAGTGACTCATGATTGGTGATTGGTGAGAGGCACAAGTGACTCATGATTGGTGATCGGTGAGAGGCACAAGTGACTAATGGTTACTTACTTACTTACTTACTTTTGACGGGGTGCGCAGGTTCTACGAATAGGCCGCGAGGCCCCTATTGCAACCCTAAGGTAAAGGAGCTCAAGGATTAACCCTAGGGGTGCGCCCAGCCACCGCCAGTAGTCGGCAGGTTCGCAGTGGAGGCATCGGCGACCCTCATCCGGCCGGAGTCCCGGACGAAGGTGCGAAGGTCACGGATGTTGTCTGAGGTGGTCAGCTCGTCCATCCGCTGGGGATGGTCGAGGTATTCGTGCCGCACCTTATTGAAGTAAGGCCAGAAGGTGAAGTGATCTCCTCTCTTATAGCACAGAAAGGACAGGTGGGAGGGCAACTGGTTTGCTACAAGATATATCTCTGGAAGAAGCCATGGCCGGTTAAGACCATGCACATCTCCCTGAGGTCGGTTCTGTTAAGCGAGATCAGAAAATTAGAGACTTTTCTGTTCAGGTTAGACATGGCAGAGCGGGTTTGCCTGTTGTTGGTGCAGCTGTTCTAGTGGAGCTGGTGCTGCTGATGGAGCCACCTGTTGATATGGCGGGTGAATTGCGACCTGGGAGTGGGTAGCCTCATTCAGGGAATACTCTAAATTTGGAAGTGACACTCCCCAATGGGGGCGGACCAACCCGGGCCAACTCGTCCCGAAAACCCACCCAGATGAGAGTGGAAAGGTGAGGGAATGGGGGAGAGAGAAGAATAAAGAGGAGATGAGACATCGATGAAAGGAGAAAAGAAAGGAGAGAAATAGAGAGAGAAAAGAGAGAAGATAATTTCCAGGATCGATGAAAGGAGAAAAGAAAGGAGAGAAATAGAGAGAGAAAAGAGAGATGATCGATGAGAGGAGAAAAGACAGAAGATAAGAAAAGTGAGGAGATGAAAGAATAGAGGAGACAAGAAAGGTGAGGAGAGGAGAGAGGAGAGGAGAAAACTTAGAAGGGACAGCAACTTTGAGCGGGCCGAGCTCGATTGCCATTGATAGAGAGGCTTCGTGGACGGAGTTTGTCGGCCTCTGTTCTAAATTTCCAGTTGGGATTTCCAGTGCTGGAAAGTTGTTCTCGCTGACCAGAAACTGGCGATGCCCATGAAAGCGTTTACCAATGGAATTTGAAAGATATCCTGCAATGTAAAACATGACATTCAGGCTTTCTTTTCTGAGGATTCCTTACGTCGCAAGGCCAGGCAATGATATAAGAAATGGATATAAGCGACATCACTCTAGTCTTATTTTCATACTGAATAATCTCCTTAGAGCTGATGTACTATAGACCACCTGACATCTGTCGATACCTTTCGAATTGCCTCTCGATGGGATCCGAAAGAAAAGAAAAGAATTTTTGTTCAGAATGGCATGTAGCATCGCTGCAGCAATGAAGTGTTCTTTGAAAATGAATAAAAGCTAATTTTCTTCTCCGTCGGTGTCGCATTCGCATAGCCGGAACCCGGAATTGCAGTCAATAACACAGCAGGAAAATGGGATTTTTCGTTACTCGAAACTTTGTTGAAGTTTATATGAGACACAACTGAGAGAACAGGGAAAAGGCAGATGTACGTGCATGGGTCATCCCCAGAGCGCCCACTATTGTATACAGGATGTACATTAAGTGTCTTTATTTCTGTTTAGTCAGTGTTTTCCTCTCCAACATTGTTTTTTCTCACTGTCCTCTCTGCCCCTCTCTTCTGCTCCTTTCGAAATAAGGGAGTTGGGACAGAGTGGACAGTGTTTGAAACCCTCCAAGCAAGAAGTAACGAAGCTTTTTTCAAGTCATGCTATTTTTCGTTCGAAAAAACCTTGGCCTGGGTTGGTCCGCCCTGAGAGGCCTGAATCGGGGAGTGTCACTTCCATATGTAGAGTATTCCCTGCCTCATCAGACGGTGGCTGCCGTCTGGGTTGCTGCCCTCCTTGGCGAGAGAGTCCGCGAGCTCGTTGCCCAGGATGTTGATGTGGCCGGGCGCCCAGATAATTCTAGTCCTGTTAAGGACTGAAAGAGATTGCACACTTCGGTGGCATTGATATACTGTAGCAGCGGAGATATTCTCAGTGGTTAAGGAATTAATAGCGGCTTGGCTATCAGTGTAAAAGTTAATATTGAAGTTTTTAATGTTCGCCTGGAGTAGGTGCTGGGCGCACTGCTCAATGGCGCAAATTTCAGCTTGGAAAACCGAGTTGTTCTCACCGAGGTGCAGACTTTCTTGGAAGAGCATCTTACCCTCGTGGAAAATGACAATACCCGCTCCAGCGTGGCCGCTAAAGCAGTGAATGCCCTGGCTGCGCCGGTTCACGCCGACATCCAGCGGAATGCTGTCTCGGCCAGGGATGGCGGTCTGGAAGCCCCTCCTGATATTTAGAGCGGGGAGGCGACTATCCACATGTACCTGGACAATGAGGTCGCGGCGGACAAATCCATATGCGGGATTCGGGTTTTTATTGGCAGAGGGTGCGTTATTGAACGTTTTGTCTCTGATAAGTAAAGAGGCGGACTTCATAGCCTCCGCCGTAATAAATAGGTGAAGCGGAGGCAAATTAAGGATAGTGTTCAGCCCCTCGTAAGGGGTTGACGGGTACACACCTGTGATGGCGCGACAGATGCTGCCCTGCAGCTGGTAGAGACTCTCACGACCAGTCTTCTGCTCCAGCGCGCTAGACCAGATGAGGTTCGCGTACGTGATGCTGGGCCGGATGATGCGGGTATAATCCAACGGACCGTTCTTGGCGAGAGGCCCCAAGTCGGCCCGATGGCTTTGCGCAGCTGGGCAAAGCAGCGTTTTGCCCGACCGATGACGTTATCAAGGTGCTTTGTCCAGCGCAGGTTGATGTGTTCCTTATTACCCGACTTTCGATAATCAAGGAACAATCACTTCTAGCTCTGTAGCTAGGCAACCCAGTAAGTCAAACGAAGGTATTCAATTACCTTTAGTCCTGTTGAGTAGATCTCTTCCTTGAGTAGATCTCGTCTGTGTAGATCTCGCGTAGATCTCTTGGTTTCTTCGATCAGGCGCCTTTGTTTCTTTCGTCAAGTCTGGTCCGGTTTCTCCTTTGTCTCTGGCCGGCCGGTGGCTGTAGTTCGGACCAATGGGAAGCTTCCAATTAACAGTGGGATCCCTGCGCCAAACTGCGGTATAATATAAGCCTACTCTTTCTAGCAGTGCCTCTATGCACTCTAGGTATAGCTCCGGAAACCACTGATAGTCTTCAAGGATCTATCAGGGGCAGTCCTTCTGGAGACTGCAACCAGTGGAGTCTAACTAGACTCGAGAGTCTCAACAGACTCAAATGAATTCAAGTCTCTCTAAACTTGAGCGAGACGTCTCAACCAACGGTCGCAAATGAGTAAGGCTTACCGCAAGAACTCGACCGAGTCTCGAGTTGCTTCAGGAAGACTTCGCTAGAGCTTCCTCTTCGGAGCTTTTCCTCTCGGGAAGATGTTGGCTCCGGGTGCGTTCCGGACCACTTGTATTTATAGGCAAACGGACCATTTTCGAGGTCGTACATCACTGTCTTCGCAAATGTCAAAGGGTCACGATTCGGTGGCTGTCCAGCATGACAGGGTAGAAAGTTATGCAACTAGTCTACTGTAAAACACACATGATTGGTTACCGTATCTGGTGTTTTTCTGTCGCGTTTGATTGGTTCGCTCGGTGCAGAATGGGTGCAAGCCAGATGATGAATCGCAAGTGGGGTTAGTTTTGACAAACGTAGGTTACACGTGACCAATGATAAATCGAAAATGGGATTTAACTTGACAATTGTGGGTCACGAGTGATTGGTTGGTTACTAAAATAACATTACCAACTTTTCGAATTTCTGATTGGTTAATACAAATGTAGCCAAGGTTCAATACTTATTTTTGTACGTGCCTTTGCTATACTACTGTATAAGTAGCATGTTAACAAGGTTTATAGATTTTTAAAAAAGATGAAATTCTAACTCTACAAAATCTCCCTTTTTACGAAAAAAACTCGTCCCGAGATTTAACAATGAAATAATAAAAATTCTGTGGTGATCAAATAATATAGGATATAAACAATTGATTTTGTGCGCGTCTAGCTAAGCGAGGGTGTGGTCAAAACTCTAAAAACTTTTCAATACATTTCGCGGTCAAAACTCGAATATCGTCAACACGTAGACATTGAGTGGTATCAGGTTCGATGCGACACCACTTTCAAAACGTGCAGTCTCGCGGCATACTATTAAAAATGGGGCATCCTATCAGGCCTCTACTAGCTGTTTTCTTTAAACAGTGTATGCAAATAAAATGGGCATGATTACAATATTGAAACGTGCGCCATGAATCACAGTAGGCGCATTGCGTTAAGCTACTTCTACAGAGCGGGCAATTCTGCCAGAGTTCAATATAGTGCGCATCGCTTAAGCAAGCTCCGCATATGCGATGTCCGTTTTCACAAATAATTGGTAGCTTGACAGCCAAGTTATCAGTAAAACATATCGGGCATTCGTAAAGTTTCTGTAGTTGGGGCGCCTGTTTGGACAGTGCGTTGCCCATTGCCGTCGTCGCTTGAAGTTTGAAGTCGCTCAGATTAGTCGCATTTTACGACAAGCTTGCGAAGCTGTAGTGCTATTCTTTATCCCGGTCACTACACGGGGTTGGTCTCGAAACTTAACGCGGTCGTATGTTGTAACCATGCTGCTGGCTCTTCGTGCTTCGTTGTGACGTGGCGGTTCGTCGATCGCGTGCGATCGGCGTTGTCCAGTGACGGTAGAAACGCTGTCGTGTCGGTGCCGATCTTCTTCAGCCGATGAATGTGCACGTAGAATTGGTGCTGATGAGGATCTTGCACATTAGGCCGGGCGCCCATATAATTCTAATCCTGTTAAGGACTGAGAGAGATTGCACACCTCGGTGGCATTGAGATACTGTAGCAGCGGAGATTTTCTCAGTGGTTAAAGCCTTGATAGCGGCTTTGCTATCAGTGTAAAAGTTAATATTGAAGTTATTATCGTTCGCTGGAGTAGGTGCTGGGCGCACTGCTCAATGGCGCAAATTTCAGCTTGGAAAATCGAGGTGTTCTCACCGAGGAGGTGCAAACTTTCTTAGAAGAGCATCTTACTTTCGTGGAATAAGGCAATACCCGCTCCAGCGTGGCCATTAAACAACGAGCCGTCGGTGAAGCAGTGAATGCCCTGGCTGCGCCGGTTCACGCCGACATTCAGCGGAATGCTGTCTCGGCCAGGGATGGCGGCCTAGAAGCCCCTCCTGATGTTGAGAGCGGGGAGGCGACTATCCACATGGACCTGGACAATGAGGTCGCGGCGGACAAAATCCATATGTGGGCTTAGGGTTTTCATTGGCATAAAGTCAGAGGGTACGTTATTTAACGTTTTGTCTCTGATAAGTCGAGAGGCGGACTTCATAGCCTCCGCCGTAATAAATAGGTGAAGCGGAGGCAAATTAAGGCTAGTGTTCAGCCCCTCGTAGGGGGTTGACGGAAGGGGGCCGTAGCCCAGCGGTAGCGCAGCTGCTCTGGTGTGCCGCGACCCAGGCTCGATTCCAAGTGCAGCCACATTAATTTGGGGCTGGATTGGAATCTTGGCTTGGCTGCTCGCTTGTGCAATTAACGGCCTTGAGAGCCAACCCCCAAGGCGCAGTGAAGTGTACATGCCTAATAATTCATAAAGTTAGGGCCGCTGTACACTCCTGTGTGAGTGTGTGCCTGCGTAACGTATCCGCGCGCTTGTATGCCTGCTCAGGGGAGTCGGCGGAATGGGCAGTAATGCCTCTCGCCGGTTGTGTGCCAATGACGCTTAAATTGCGCCAGGGTGCACACAACCCCCTGCCTCTAATAAAAAAGGGGGTTGACGGGTACGCACCTGTGATGGTGCGACAGATTCTGCCCTGCAGTTGGTAAAGACGCTCGTGGGCGGTCTTCTGCTCTAGCGCGCTAGTCCAGATGAGGCTCGCGTACGTGATGCTGGGCGGATGATGCCGGTATAAATCCAACGGAACGTTCTTGGCGAGAGGCCCCACGTCAGCCCGATGGCTCTGCGCAGCTGGGCAAAGCAGCGTTTTGCCCGGAAAATGACGTCTTCAAGGTGCTTCGTCCAGCGCAGGTCATGCGTTAGCGTCACACCGAGGTATTTGACCTCCTTCTTGAAGGGGATGTTTCTGCCATAGACAGTGAGGTTTTGCATCTCCCACGCACGGCGCTTGCTGAAGACGACAGCAACAGTCTTAGACGCTGATTTTTAGGCGATGTTGCGTGGCCCAGTCAGCCGCCTTGTCGGCGAATTGCTGCATCAGGTTGCGCAGAGTGGCGGGGTCGGGTCCGCTGACGACCGCGGCAACGTCATCGGCGTAGCCCGCCCTGGTGATACTGCTGGGAATGTCAGCGGTTAGGAGCTCGTCCATGACGAGATTCCAAAGAAGTGGAGTCAGCACGCCACCTTGCCTTTCATCACTACTTCGCAGCCACCTGCCCTGCAAAAAGGCAGCAGGGGGGATCCGTCCTCCATCAGAAGACCAAAAACGAGGAAGCTGGCCGCTTCCACGCCAGGCCTGAGCGAAAGAGAAGGCGGAAAAGCCTCCTCAAAGAGCGAAAAGCTGCGCGATGTCACAGAGTCCCTCGGTTTAAGTTTCCATTTGCCCCCGTGACTCATGGTTAGTGATCGGTGAGAGGCACAAGTGACTCATGGTTGGTGATCGGTGAGGGGCACAAGTGACTCATGGCTGGTGATCGGTGAGAGGGCCCCCGATGGCGTTTCAAAATGCCTCTGTAGTACGAGACAGACTAGGCCTATGGGCTATGGTCTGCGATGTTTCACGCCCCCCCCAACTGTGCACGTAAAGGTTGGTATGAGATCTGCACTATCTATTTGTCTCTTTTTGCCACAGACTCCCCCAAGCTGTTTCGTTAGCCAACTTAGAAACTCTTCCCACTGGTGTGCAAGGCAGACCCTCGGTCTCTGGTGCTGGCGACCCATCCAGTAGCTCCGGCCGAACTGGGGTATGTGGCTTTGCAGGCCTTGGTTCTGACAAACGTACCCGGCCCTATAACGCCTGAGGCGTTCTCTGCGCTGCTAGGCTGGAAGGCCGGGGAGTAGTCCGGTCGCTAGTGGTCCACCTTCTGGTGTCAAGCCAGCCTTGAGGAATCTTTTTTTGGCATCCTGCCTGGTCAGGTGGAGCGGCCAGATAGGTATCGCGGCCCTCGTGAATAACTCATCAACTTGTATCATGGCTTCGAGCCGACTGTGGATAATGCACTCAAACTAGGGACGGGACCTTTCTAAACCCAACCTCGGTCCGAAAGACCGGCCGGCTCTACGGGCAGATCCAACCGACTGACTCAACCATGGAGAACTGAAAAAAACAAGAACTGACGGGGTCTGCTTGCAGATCCAACTGGAGCCATAAAACTAAAGATACCTGAAAACATGCCGGCCTTGCCAGTGGATCAAAGAGAACCTTGCGAGCTCTAAGCTCAAAGAACCGACCAGAGCTCGCAGATCAAAAAAGCTCGACAGAGATCAGAAGATCACAAGTTAGTTGCAACAGGGGAAGATGAAAGAATGCTTAAGCCATGGGAGAAGTGTGTTGCTGCGAGTGAAGACTGTGATGAGAAGGCTGCTTCGAAGGCTTCTGAATATAAGAATGACAGCAATTTCTTCCCATATGGACAAAGCGCCTCTTTGAATATTCTGCCACTTTCACTTAAAGACCAAAAACGAGGAAGCTGGCCGCTTCCACACCAGGCCTGAGCCAAAGAGGAGGGGGAAAAGCCTCCTCGAAGAGCAAAAAGCTGGCAGATGTCACAGAGTCCCTCGGTTTAAGTTGCCATTTGCCCCCCGTGACTCATGGTTGGTGATCGGTAAGGGGCACAAGTGACACATGGTTGGTGATCGGTGAGAGGGCCCCCGATGGCGTTTCAGAATGCCTCTGTAGTACGAGACAGACTAGGCCTATAGGCTATGGTCTGCGATGTTTAACGCCGCCCCCCCCCCCCTACTGTGCACGTCAAGGTTGGTAAGAGATCTGCACCATCTATTTGTCTCTTTTTGCCGCAGACTCCCCCAAGCTGTTTCTTTAACTCTTCTCCACTGGTGTGCAAGGCAGAACCCAGGGCTCTGGTGCTGGTGACCCATCCACTAGCTCCGGCCGAACTGGGGTATGCGGCTTGCTTGGTTCTGCCCAACGTACGCGGCCCTCTAACGCCTAAGGCGTTCTCTGCGCTGCTAGGCTGGAAGGCCGGGGAGTAGTCCGGTCGCTAGCGGTCCACCTTCTGGTGTCGAGCCAGCTTTGAGGAATCTTTTTTTGGCATCCTGCCTGGTCAGGTGGAGCGGCCAGATAGGTATTGCGGCCCTCGTGGGTAACTCATCAACTTGTATCATGGCTTCGAGCCGACTGTGGATAATGCACTCAAACTAGGGACGAGGACCTTTCTAAACCCAACCTCGGTCCGAAAGACCGGCTGGCTCTACGGGCAGATCCCAACCGACTGACTGAATCATGGAGAACTGAAAAAAAAGAACTGACAGGGTCTGATTGCAGATCCAACTGGAGCCATAAAACTAAAGATACCTGAAAACATGCCGGCCTTGTCACTGGACCCAAAGAGAACCTTGTGAGCTCTAAGCTTAAACAACCGGCCAGAGCTGGCAGATAAAAAAAGCTCGACGGAGATGCTTAAGCCATGAGAGAAGTGTGTTGCTGCGAGTGAAGACTGTGATGAGAAGGCTGCTTCGAAGGCTTCTGAATATAATAATGACATCAATTTCTTTCCATATGGACAAAGCGCCTCTTTGAATATTCTGCCACTTTCACTTAAAGACTATCAGTGCGAGTCGATGATTATTTAATGAAAGAAAGAAAGAAAGAGAAAGAAAGAAAGAAAGAAAGAAATGACTCAATCAGATTTCATTGCATCAGTTTTTTATGCAGGTCTTGGATTTTTAACTGAACAATGTTTATTCAGCTTGAACTTTTATATTTTGCTGTTAAATGGTGTGTTTAAAGTTTTGGTCAAATTCCAGCTAGTCAGTAGCTGTTCGGCTCAGATATATGTAGTAAGCAATGCGAATATTTCCATTCCACCAGGGCCACCACACGTTTCGTTTTCAAGGCCTTTCTTGCATCGCGTGTTACAGTACTCCTTAGACGCTGCCATTCCTTGCTGTATTTTATTGCCACAGTAGCACTCGTCGCCATTTGCTAGACCAAAATATTTGTATGACCATTGCAAGCAGCCTTCAGCACACATTCTTTGATTCATAGCCGCAAAATGTATATCAAACATGAAGTCCAAGACCGTTTCGTCTTTTTGAAACAAATAACATCCCTTTGACGGCGCTAAAAAACACAAAAGTGTGAGTCTGTACATTTTTGACAGCTAATAAATCAAACGGCTACGGGTTAAAGAAACGGCTGTTCACTTACCCGGCACTATTACAGCCGTAGTAGGTGGCACTTCGAAGATACTCATACCAAAACTGCCAACACAAGTTTCCCGGATGTTTCCCGGACACCTGCGATCGCACCTTGATGGCAAAATCGGCTTTGAACTGATGTAGTTTCCGCAATAGCATTTTGTTTTTTGTACTCCAAAATATTGTTTGTTAATGTCTCGACATGCCCAAAGGCATGTACGCAGAAACATGTTGGAGTCCGTTTTGACTTTTTTTAGTAGAGCACTTTTATGGTCAAAATGCAAAAAACAGCCCTGATAATATGTTCCTGAAATTTTTTGGTAAAAATTCAATTATTGTTTGTAGGATTATGTACGCCAGTGCATTATAAATACATGTGAATACAATTTCTAAGGCCACCAAGTCACAACACATCTGCAAGCAGATCAACTTGGTCGCATATCAAGGTAGTGTTAGTCGCTGCGAAGCCCAGGGAAGTGGTCGCTGTGGCGCTAACTATTGATTCGAATAGTCAGGCATATGCATTTTGGTTTTGCAGCTTCAGTATGAAACAAATTATGGTCCTCAGAAGGGCAAGACGCATTATGAAGGTAAGGCACTCTCGCAAAGGCATGAGGAAGATAAGGGTCAACACGAGAGAGAAGCTGAAGAAGCGCACAAATACACAACAGACTCAACAGGACAAGGAAGTCAGCGAGTCGAGTCAAAATGTCACCTGGCATAACGGACCAAATTAAGATGCATTCTATCTAAGTAGCTGGAGAATGCTTGCTTTATAAATGCGTACACCTATTTAACGTCTAGCCTATTTAGCCTAGCCGTTTATATGTTTTGGGGTTAATAGATACTTACCTGTTATATCTGAAATTGAGATATGGGAACTCGGTTATTGTTGGTAAAATAGCACCGCAAATACTCAGAATTAAAATACGAAATCAGTGAAATACATCCTAATTGTAAAGCCAAAATTAAATAAATGCGTAAATTAATTTTTACTTTCAGCTAGTAATTAAAAATCTATGAATAAATATCAATTGGCATTAGAATGACGCGTAGGCACTTACTGACGTAGCCTGAAAGTAAAGCCCGGTATAATTTTTAATGCAAATACACATAAGATAATACTAATACTATTTCAATTAAATTCATACTAATCCATCCCGAGTATAGAGGCTTACCTCCGAAGACGCTTGAAACCGCAACAAGAGGAACAGAGCAAGAGTTGCAAACTGCATGATTGCTTCAATTGCTTTTTTGCTTCGAGAGTTTGTTTTACTAGACTCCTGTATTTGTCGAAAACTTGATTCGGCAGCCTTGAGCCTCTCTTTCTTTTATAGAGCTCGAATGCAAATTCTTAAAATAAATTTGTGCCACGTTGCAAATTCCTAAGTAGAATGCATGAGGGGGCTTCTGGGACAAAATTTTTCACCTCCTCCATAATCCACCTAAATCCATCCATATTATCCCTGACAGAATCAGAAAAAAGGGGGGTCGCACTCGCTCACAAAACATCCTCCATAATCCACCTAAATCCATCCATATTATCCCTGACAGAATCAGAAATAAAGGGGGTCGCACTTGCTCCGAAAACTTCGAACATAATCCTATTAAATCGATCCATTATTATCCTGACCGCTTCCGGACATTTGCCCTCCGGCACTTCCCTCCGGCACTTGCCCTCCGGCACTTCCCCTCGGCGGCGTTTGCCCTCCGGACATTTGCCCTCCGGGACATTTCCCCTCCGGACATTTGCCCTCCGGACATTTCCCCTCGGGGACATTTGCCCTCGGGGACATTTGCCCTCCGGACATTTGCCCTCCGGACATTTCCCCTCCGCACATTTGCCCTCTGCAAATTTACCCCCTCGCACATTACTCACCTCACCTCCTCCTGTACCCACCCGTCGTTCCTCCAGCACCAACCTCATCCTCCCGCCTCTTGCATCCATCGGGTTCTTCTCCAGCCAACAACTCATCCTTTTCTAGTAAGCAATATATACCCGCGCCCTACCCTATCCCCAGCCTTACCTGTACTTTTTCCAGAGGGGAAATGTCCGGAGGGCAAATGTCCGGAGGGCAAATGTCCGAGGGCAAATGTCCCCGAGGGCAAATGTCCGGAGGGCAAATGTCCGGAGGGCAAATGTCCCCGAGGGCAAATGTCCTCGAGGGCAAATGTCCGGAGGGGAAATGCCGGAGGGCAAATGTCCGGAGGGCAAATGCCGGAGGGCAAATGTCCGGTAGCCATCCCTGACAGAATCAGAGCATAACAGATGTCCACTAACACCTGTTATGCTCACTGACACCGACATCCACCCATAACATTTCTAAAACAATCAGAAAATAATCTGCATTCTTCTCCCCACATTCAATTCGCAACGCGAAACCAGATCCCTAAAACTTTAAATCATCAGCGCAGGGTCCTTACCCATTGAAAAAAATCTAATTTTTCTCTAAAAATGTTTGCAGTTGTCTCTCCAGGTTCTTATTACAAAGCGGACGAGCCTAATTACAAGAGTAAGTACAATGCAAGAAGGAATGCAGTGAGTACATGATAAAATATTGGCCCAACGTTGATATCAATGTCCCTAATATTAATCTAGCTCTCCAAAGACACTGGTTTCATAAGTATGGAGTAGTCATTAACGATTACGACAGCTACTATAACTTTGCAGAAATCATTAAGCAATTGTGATTTCTTACATTCTCTCAATGATCAACGTCAATACAAACTCTTCCCCATTAAAATCAACGCCCATCCCATCTTCAGTCTCAAACTGTAGCACAATCTCGTGAATCTCTTTATTACTCAATACAACTCTTTTCACTGGATTTGGTTTCTCTACCACCATCTGTCCTCCAGCAACAGAGTTGGAGATGTTGTACAAAATATTCGTTCGCTTTCCCTTAAATACCCAATCAAGACTGAGATTGCTTCTGATTAGAATATTCAAACCCTTTACAATGTCTGCAATATTGGGTGCTAAGAACAAACCGCTTACACTTTCCCGGACCATTCTAACAGTCCCCGATGCTTGAGTGGCGGTCTGCGCCGCGGATTCTGCCTTATAAACTTTCTTCTCGAATCCTAGTTCCCTATACCAAGTGTCATCTTTAAACTCAACCTCCGCATTTTTGTGAACTTGCATGACCACTCTCATTACAGTGAGATCATAGGTTAGTTTGACAGGGAACAGTTTCTTCTCTGGCTTACTCGCATCAGGTGTCTCAAAATGGCCTCTCTTAGTAAAGACATTTTCTAGAAAGTTATTGTAGGTATCCACACTTTGCGTGCTCACATGGAATACCACAGGGTCTTCTGCTGCACCTTTCCATTTGTAATAAAACTTATTATTTGCTGCCATCACATTGGGAACGTTTGACCAACCAGTGAAGTCGTTAAGATAGACATGGTAATTAGCACCTGGATCCAGGCGAATCGCCTGCTCTAATTTTTCATTAAATATCCCGTTTGAGTCATTAATTCGCCCGGTTACTGTAATAGGAATGCTCTCCTTAGAGTGTGAAACAATGTTGTTTAGTCTTTCGGCTATAGCTTCCATTTTTTTCACCCACAAAAAAATATTTAAACTTTACTGGATGAATTGTTGATCATGTTAAGCTTCACCTTCCTCTCAAATGCATAGATAATGTACAGGTCCACGGGTGTTGCGGTAGTCCTTTCAATGTTAGTCACGATATTCACAGGGCTGTTATCAGTAGGCATTTGTCTGGCAGACACATCAGCGCCAAACATCGGATATAGAGTTCCATATTGAAGAGCAGTGATAGCAATTCCATTGTTCTCTTTCACAGCCAAGTCGACCAACTCGCTGTAAAATTTGCTAATCTTGTTCTGACTGAAATCTCCATTTTGTGGCAGTGCAGGGTAAAGATTATCACTGATTTCATGCTGAATGGACCGCACGTCTCCATGCATGTAGCGTATGATGCTATTTGGGTTTCTCATATTAATAATGATATACCTTGGATTGCTGCATGATCCCTCTTTAATGCAGATATTTGTTCTAGTTTCGTTTCGCTCATCTCGACACATGTAGGCTGTGTATGCAACATCAATGTCCTTCTCTATTGCCTTAAGATAATCCGCTTTTAGTGCAGTCTTTGGCTCAATGACTTCCAAATACAGCTCGATTCCGGTTAGCTTCACCTCCATCCTTGTGTGGTCCGCCCCAGTCCACAACACTCTACTGCGATCATCTCTAGTCATCCTAAATGTGTAGCTAAAGTTACTAGTCAGTCGATTAAATGTATTACAGAATCCACTCATGAATCTCAATGGTACAAATACATCAACAGACCGATACTGCGGGTTCTTAGCAGCATCATCTGCACCTTGCAATGCATAGTTGTATCTCTTCTTCCTATTTTTATAGCCACTGTCATTGGTGTCTCCTTCTTTTTCATCTGCGATAAAACCCGCACCACTTCCCAACTGAATAAAATCAGGATTCTCGATCAAACAATGAGCGTCATAGACAATTCCAAAGTTGGCGATTCGCTCCAACTCAGTGCTCCCATTCGATACACTAAACTCCTTGAACATGTACGCCCAAAAGTTACTGATCAGAGCCACATCCGCATCATGCTTGTCAACGTTAGCACGAGCCGCATCCGCACCACCTTTTGTCTTGAATTGAAATGTCATATGGAAGCCGCTCTTAAGACTGTGCACACTAACCAGAGACGAACATCCATTGTATGTAAATGTCAGTGTTTGACCTGGACCCAAATTAGTTTCATTCTGGTTCTCGTGACTCGGAACTCTAACTTGTGTCGCTTTGATTGTGCTATCATCACTCAAAATAGGCTTGTTAATTTTGTAGAAAACTGGTGTCAGTGGGTCGTTCATTTTTTAACTAAAAATAAAATAAAATAAGAAATGAAGCGGAAAAGTTCATATCATATCTCTGAACTAGAAAAGCTGGCGCAAGCAGAGAAACGAGTTACCGGACTAATCAACAAAGAACAACAATCTTACAATGAATTCGTCCAAGCAGCCACCGAATTTCACAAACCTGGATACACAGAAGCGAAGAAAAACATCGACACTGTGAAGGAAACAATTGATGATATTCAAGAGAGCCAGTTGCAAAACACATTGGGTAAAATCCCATCTTCACCGGGACAACCACAGGCTCAGCAACCAGGACAACCAGTGCAGATGAAAGTGACGGATAACTTTTTTGGCCCCGTAACGGATGATGGAAAATATATATTTGGAATTAGCGCCTGGCGAAAAAATATCACCGGGGAACCGGCGGATTACAACATTGAAGTGACGAAGGAAACTATTTCAATCAATAAAGGCGCAGAAACTAAACGAATCCCCTTCACTCAAAGTTTACTCGACTACATGACTAAAAATCAGGAAAAAATATCCGAGAAGCAATTAAAGAATTATAGAGATCTGGTTACCTTCGCTTTAGAGAGGGACATAGACATTCTCAAGAACAACGGTGTTTTGAAAGTTTTACATGAAAACAGGATTGACTTGAACAGGTTTAGAAAATACAAATACTTTAAACAATGGTTTGGTTTGCCGGATCAAGAAGAGGTCATAAGACAACAACCACAACAACCACAGCCACAACAGCAGCAACCACAACAGCAGCAACCAAAACAACAACTACAACAACCACAACAGCAGCAACCACAAACACAACCACAACCACAACAACCTCCACCGCCACAGCAACAAATCACACCCGAACAAGTACTAGAAGCGCTTGAAAAAGCAGGGCCAAATGAGATTTCCCAGTACAAAGATACAAACCCTGATACTTGGCGACAATTAGAGCGGCTCTCCCCAGAACGAATGAAGCGAATCAATGACAGAGTATTCACACCTCAACAAAGACAAGCGCCACATGACAGTTCCTCCTCTGACCAATCATTCGAATCACCTCCAAGCTCTTCCGGAAAAGGCATGCCTGAATTCTACAAGCGGTTAGCTGTTCTTCTAGGAGCGGCAAAGACCGGAATGAAAGACGAGAATAGAAAAGAATTTGTCAACATCCTGGACAAAATGCTTGAGAGAAAATATATCGATAAAAGAGCAAGAGAACTTTTGCTTTCACGGTTTAACAAAAAATAAATTTCTATTTAAAAAGATGCCAATTATTTTCGAAAAAGACATTGACAAATACTACGACAAAGAGGAACTTAATCTCATTAAACGCGGATCTGGACTTTTCCCTGCAGGCCACTATCCAAGAAAAGAACGCTCTGGGAATGGCCTTGCTGATTTGATCGCTCAAGGGGCCAAGATTTTTAAGGTCATTGGAGAGAACAAAGAGAACATCAAGAACGTTGCCGAAGCGGCTGGCAGTGTAGCCACAGCAGCCAAAAAGATTAAAGATACGTAAAACCTAAACGATATTCAACCCCTTGCACCGAGTGCAGATAGTGTCGATCCAGCCATCTACGCAAAGATGAGAGCTGAATATAAGAAAGGAGGCGGTTTTAAATTTGACTAATTTGGTGCACCCTGACGGTAAAAGAGGTGTGAGGGTGTAGGACTAGTCGGATGTAGGACTAGTCGAAAAAAGACACACACATACACATCCCGAAAAAAAGACACACGCGTCTTAAATACACAAGTTTAAAAAGAAAAAGTTTTTTTACATAAAAAATGGACTTCACAAACGACTTTCATCCCCACTGGACACGCAATCAGATAAAATTTGCTCACAACGAGATAATTCCAGGGCACTTCCGATGCATTGTTGTTGGCTCATCTGGGTCAGGGAAAACCTTCAGAGTTTTTAACATGCTCCTCAGACCTGGATTCCTCGATTATGACACACTACATATCTATTCACCCACTCTGTATCAAGATGAGTATAAAATGCTAGTAGCGGGCCTACAGAACAAACTCAACAAGGAAGATATTATTCAATGTTTTAGACATCAAAAAGACCTCAACAGCAACCCGGAAGTTGTAGCCACTGAATACGCAAAGCACATCCCAGACAATGAAAAATGGCAAAATATTAAAGTTTTCACTTATGGAGATCCACAGATAGATCCTAAAACTAAACTCTTACCTCAACCTGATGAACTAGAAAAGGGGAGAAAGCACCTGATTGTCTTTGATGACTGCATGACCGGTCCCAGAAACAGATAGAAAATTATTTCACCCGGGGTAGACACAATAACTGCAATGTTATTAATCTCATTAAACGCGGATCTGGACTTTTCCCTGCAGGCCACTATCCAAGAAAAGAACGCTCTGGTGGCCTTGATTTGATCGCTGGGGCCAAGATTTTTAAGGTCATTGGAGAGAACAAAGAGAACATCAAGAACGTTGCCGAAGCGGCTGGCAGTGTAGCCACAGCAGCCAAAAAGATTAAAGATAATTATGCACCGAGTGCAGATAGTGTCGATCCAGCCATCTACGCAAAGATGAGAGCTGAATATAAGAAAGGAGGCGGTTTTAAATTTGACTAATTTGGTGCACCCTGACGGTAAAAGAGGTGTGAGGGTGTAGGACTAGTCGGATGTAGGACTAGTCGACAGGACACACGCGTCTTAAATACACAAGTTTAAAAAGAAAAAGTTTTTTTACATGGACTTCACAAACGACTTTCATATAATCAGAGTCATTGCACTTCCGATGCATTGTTGTTGGCTCATCTGGGTCAGGGAAAACCTTCAGAGTTTTTAACATGCTCCTCAGACCTGGATTCCTCGATTATGACACACTACATATCTATTCACCCACTCTGTATCAAGATGAGTATAAAATGCTAGTAGCGGGCCTACAGAACAAACTCAACAAGGAAGATATTATTCAATGTTTTAGACATCAAAAGACCTCAACAGCAACCCGGAAGTTGTAGCCACTGAATACGCAAAGCACATCCCAGACAATGAAAAATGGCAAAATATTAAAGTTTTCACTTATGGAGATCCACAGATAGATCCTAAAACTAAACTCTTACCTCAACCTGATGAACTAGAAAAGGGGAGAAAGCACCTGATTGATGACTGCATGACCGGTCCCAGAAACAGATAGAAAATTATTTCACCCGGGGTAGACACAATAACTGCAATGTTATTTACATTGCCCAAAACTGGTTTGAACTGCCAAATAAAACAATTAGAGGTAACTGTAATTTGATTCTCCTTTTCCCAACCATACCACAGGATCGACTGAAACGATTTTATAATGAGGTCATTGCCCCAGCTCACATTACATATCCAGCTAAGAACTCTAACAGAACAATATCACAGGAGGAATTTGTTAACATATGCTATGAAAAGTGGAACCAACCCTATCAGTTTGTCATGATTAATAAGGAGAAAAGAATTTTACTTTAATTTTTCATTTAAAAAAATGTCTATTAATTTTGGTGAGTCAACTACAGGCAACAGCACTCTCACAACTTCCTTCCTTGACAAGCGCTACATTAACACTGATGAAGAGATCCCAGAGATCAAACTGAATAAAAACAGACTGAAAGCCCTAGAGCGCTCCATGCACCAGTTGCAAATAAACATGGAAGATCTCAGGCTTAAAGTAGCTAGGCAGAAGTTTGAAAGTGATAAGCTTTATGTGCCGTTGTTAAACGCAACTAATGAACTAAGGTCAGAAATAACTTCGATAGTCTCGCTAATCAACGGCTTAAGATCGACAGTTAATCTTCTGGGAAATTCCACTGATAGACGGATGCGTATTCTTGAAGGAGGAGTTTTCACAAACACAGCTAAAGTAAATAATTTAGAAGAGTTCATGAACCAGTCAACAGCGTTGCATGATAGAATTAGAGAAAACGTCGCAACCAACACAGGTAAAGTGAGGAATTTAGAAGAGTTCATGACTCAGTCAACAGCGTTGCATGATCGAATCAAAGAAAGACTTGAAGCATTAAAGAGAAAGGATGTATCACACAGTAGCTATCTAAACGGAATGTATAGCGCTTGGGGTAAAATAATAAGGAGGCTTGATCGTCTGGAGAGAACACTCAATCTTCGTGATATTGCTATTGATGAAGCAGAATCTACTGCTCGTCCGGTCATGTCTATTAATGAAATTATCGAATTTCATCAAAATCAAATCAAATCAAAAGAAAACAGGTCTTTTTTCAAAACAATAGATCTTCAAACCGGATAGTTTTGTAATTTTTTTATTTTTTCTAGGGAAAAAAACCCAACAAAATTCTCTATACGATCAGTCTCAATACGCTGAACCTAAAATACCGACAGCACCAAACCCAATGGACCGAATTCGAACACACAAAGCCTGAATGCACCGAATCTGAATGCACCTCAATATGAGCAACAAAAACTCTACCCCGTCATTTCATGTAACTCTCAACAGTTTCGACTGGTGGAGATTCAAAAAATGCGAGATGATCTTGAAAAAAATATTTTCCACAACACAAAGAAAATTAAGCGCTATGACAGCCACTGTAAATTTTTCGACTACAGCAATATGATTCTAGGATCTGTGTCTGTTCTATCTGGATCTGCTGCAGCTGTCTCAACGTTGCCAGTCATCACAGCCCCAATCGCAATTCCGCTCGGCTCTGTGGGTGCTGCATGTGGACTTATTTCAGCAATTACTGGAGCATTAGCGCGAAACAGGCGAAAAAAACTAAAGCAGCTACAGGAGAAGCAAGTAAAAGAGAAAGGGGTGCACACTTCAATCATAGGGTACATTTCAAGGGCAATCGAGGATAAGTTCATTTCAGAGGATGAGTTCAAAACCATTCAGGATCTTTATGAACAATCAATTCGAATGAACTTGAACATGGTCGGTACTGATGACATGAGTCAGCTGAGAAATGAACTCGAGAAAGTTCTTCAACATTATGCGGAAAGAAAGTCGGCAAGAAATGCACAATGAACCCCTATGAAACACAGCCTAGAATAATTTCCTTGTAGGTCTTTCGTGTTTTGGTCATTGCATACAAAACAGTCATGCACAGCTCACCGCAAATATCACTGCTAAGACCTTGGAGAATAAAGTCTGAGCGATAAATTTTTTTATTATTTTTTCCCTTCATATAATTTCTTAGCTCTTCTGGTACTGCCGTCCCATAGCTATCGAAGTAATAACACTTGTGCTTGCGATCGGGATCAATCACCCAGCAAACCCAATGAGATCCTGGCTTATCAGTGCTGTCAAAGTTCATGATGCCGCATTCTTTTCTTAGAGGAAAATCAGGCAGAGTGTCCCTCATAAATACGAGTATTCCTCTAAAGTTTGGGATTTCCAGTTCGTTAGCCAAATCTTCAAGAAAGTTATTTGTTGTCATTTTTTATGAGGTTTATTCAACTTTCTCTTAAACCTAAACCCAATCTCAACCTCCTAAACCCAACCTCCTAAGCCTAATCTCCACCTCCTAAACCTAATCTCCAGTGCCCGAACGGCAGACTGTTGATATTGTCATCAAAAATGAATCTCTTGTTATCTGCACCTGACAATCCAATCTTCTTTTGCTGAATTGTGTGAATAATATGGTTTTTAGATTGTAGCTTTGAGAACTCATGTGATGTCTTTTTGTTACAATTCAAGGCGTCTCTGTATTCAGCTTCATTAAGTTCCTTCCTAACCACACGTTTCGGAATTCCCTTTGATTTTTTAATTGGGTCTGACGACTCACATTTTACAAAATAGGACTTTGCTCTCAACCCAATGAATTCAGTGATTATGTCACCAGCAATCTCGTCCTTCATTTTCCCAATCACTTTCTTGTTAGTAGCGTCAAACACTTGATCGCCATTCTGTGTCCTGAAAGATCATCATACTCAGACAAGTCAAACAAATCTTTTTGCTGCAGCATGTCCTGATAAATGTCTTCTGTTTGAATGTCCATAATGAAACTGTCTGTGTCAGTGTACAAAGTTTCATTTTATCCTTGTACTGCTGCTTCATGCCATAGAAGAACTGGTACATCAGACGTTTTGATTCGTCGAGAACAGTGACACCTGTATAGATCGGCTTGCGCAGCGTCACCTTGGTTTTGTAAAATATGATCACACCTAAGTAGCTATTAAAGATATGGAGTTCTTTGAATGTTGGCTTTGACATATTTGCCTGAATAACAGCAGGCTCTGATGAGGTAACAAGTTTCAGGTTTGTTCTTTTCCGCTCATTCTCAAGAGTCTTGCCATAGACGGAGTTGTTGGCTAACTTAAAGAGGTTCTTGTCAAAGTCGTTGGTTGCTTTGGTCCTAAACTGGGTGTTCTTATCAATGTAGGGTTTCATCCACGCTTCCTCTGTAAATGTAAGAGCCCTGTGAACTTTGGTGACCCTGCAACCCAGTGAGATAAAATACTGAAGCAGTTTGTAATGGATTTTGTAACGTGTCTTGTTGTTTAGATTCTGTGTTAGTTTCTCTGTATGTTCTTTTTCTGTTCCTGACAGGTGCCAAGTTCCATTATTATCATTGGGAGTTTCGATTATTTTCGGGCACTTAATGTTCTCTGGGAAGGGTGGAAAGTCAGAGAAATAGTCGTGAAGCTCTGTGGAATGTAAACATCAACCTCATAAATGGCAGCCAATGAAAAGTCCCACTTTAGTTCTGATGAGGGTAGCCATCGAAAATCTCTAACTGGAAGATCTTGACTCATCGCCCACCCGTAGAGATTATTAGCGTCCAAGTAAGTAATGTAGTTTGAGGGTTGCTCCTTATTGTAAGATTCAATGTAGGGATTGTTTGCTTTTGCATACCTGTTAACGCAAATTGAGATCCCCCTCGCTTTGACGATTCGACAAAATTGTACATGTCAATGTCTGTAAGAAGTTCAATGTACCAATCTGGATCTTGATCCCATTTCATTTTAAGCAAAGATTCCCAGCTAGTGGCGGGCAGAGACACATAATGTGCTGGATCGAGGCCATATGCTGTGTACCAGGTGTCTCTGAAGGTTTCAAACACATCGGCCAGCAGAAACACATCTGTGTAGAGGTAAAGCAGGTGATACTGGAAAAAGTTTTGACAATTAAAGTAATTATAGACATGCTTCGCGTGCTCATAGTCTTTGTCAGAGATTCCAGAGTCTGTTAGCTTTGAAAAGAACTTTTCTTGTGGTGGTAAACCATCTTCAAATACGTGATACCCAGTAATATTTTCATAGGGGTAGAAGCCTTTCTTTCTTAAAAGTTTAAATGATTCATCACTGTTGTTAATTTGACTTGAAAATATCTTTGTATATGTACATTGTTCATCTTTTAGATTCTTGCTTAGTTCGTCTAGACTGGCAGCTAGAAATTGATATGAATCCTTCAGTCTTATTTTACCTGTAATTGAATTATCCTGTTTAATATCAACACACTTAAACTTCTCCTTGTTCTCTGCGATGCAATCAAGGTGTATGTCTGGAATCATGCCGATTTTTTCAACTATTAAATGCATGTCATAGTTCTTTGCGTTGTGACAAAATATCGTTAGATCATGAATGTTCGATTTTAGCTTTAAATTACAGGTGTTATGCGCTGCGCCTCTAAATTTCCCAGTAAAGTGGCAGTGGTCCCTAACGGTGGGGTTTTTTAAATCAGTGCAAGTTAAATGTTTCCTGCAGATGTGGCAATGAGTTGCTGATAGGAAATTGCTTTCATCCTCCTCATACATACTTATTGGAACAGGTTGAAGGGTGCTAATCACTTTTTGCAGCTCTAACATTCTGGCAATAAACTGCTCCACACACTGCTCTCCAAAGAAATAATTATACTCAACAAGTCCTTTTGTAGTAATAAAGGCATATGCTACTGAGTTGGGGACATGTTTTTGAGTTTGAGTTTGTTTTTTGAGTATGAGTTTGTTTTTGAGTCTCTGGCACGATTGAGCATTCGAAATCAGCATATACAACAAATGGGAGCTTCTCCATCTTGTGATAGTTCTTAAAACGGAGATACTTCTCTTCAGCTGAAGGAAGAGAGCAGTTTGTCGGGTGATCCTCGCATGATAATTCATGGATTTTTTATAGGCGCATACTGGTTGGATTCTAATTGTTTGATGATTTCCAACTGTTTTTCATAGCTTCCCAGGTGACCGGGGTCGGTGTTAAACTTTTGTTTACATGCTTCTCTTAGTAAATTACTTTTGTCTTGAAATGAGACGCCTTTTGAAAAATGTTTGTTGACTAAATCTTTTGCTGGATTACCTTTTGGCATTTTTTTCTCTAAAATAAACAAAATTTTTGAGGGTGACCACCCTGATAGAAAAGTTGAACTGTTTCTACATCCTATAAGTAGCGCTAGGTTTATGAAGCTGGATAAAGTGGGGTTTTAAACCTCATCACATCCGCATTATTGTAAACCCAGCATTGTGTAGTGTCATGATTGCTTTGACAATGTCAGACTTGCTTACAGAATTTTCATGCTCACAATCATCAAAATCCGGGCAGCCCTCTCCTGCCTTAATTGTTATACCTTTATCTCTTGCAATCTTTTGCAATTCCAGCTGGTGGGCTCTATCATTACCAGCTTTAACAGCAGTTGCTACACCTCCAGCTACACCACCTGCGGCACTTACAGCGCCTGCAATGATCGGAATAAGAGCTGCTAATGGTAGGATTCCTCCTGACTTTTCATCTGTGATGCTGTGTCTTTGCTCATTACACTGAACTATTTGCTGCACGGGATCGACTTTTACTTTGGCACCTTTAATTGATATAAGACCTGGTTTCTTTGATTCAATGATTTTATTGAGTTTATTGAGGGTTCTAGTTTCAATCTTTGTCATTTTTTATTTTAATATTTTAATTAATTTCCGTGTCAGCTGGTATCATTAGGAGTTCAGCTCTAGTGAATGACCGCGTGGGGGATTTAGGGTTAAAGGCCTGAGATAAAAAGTAATAGTCACCGGAGTCGGAGGTAAAATGTCTGTCTATTTTATGTACATCAAGGCTGAAGTATGGATCTGTAGCTCTTCTTTTGGTGTCCTTCTCTAGCTCTCCAGGTAGATATAAAAAGCGTAGAAACTCAGAGTTTGTCAGTATGTATGGTGATTCAACTCCTGGAAGCTTAGGGTAGTTCGAGGTGTCTGTTCTATGAGATGACTTAAGTTCGACAGTGTCTTGTTTAATTGCATGGGATGGTTTCAATCCAGTCATGCGTGTGACTTCATTGTTCAGTTGCTCTATAACAGTGGGGAGCCGGTCTGTCCACTTGGTATAGTACTGACCACCTTTTAGTTTCAGCTCTTCAGCTGTCTGCTTTGTGAATAGTCTCTTGGCTAGAGTTAGATTGAATCTTTCCACAAAAGCCTGGTCTCTGTGGAGCTCAGTTCTGCCATAGCGAATTTTTGCGTCATACTTATGTAGAAGTGATTTCACTGCCCCAAAGAATTCTTTACCCGGGTCCGTCATAAAGATTTGGGGGTATGTGAGCGGAGAGTTTTTATAAATATCTTGGAGGGCGGCTGCAACTGCTTCTGACTTCTTCGTCTTAAGCGGTCTCGCTTCCTTATATCTGGAGGCAACGTCTGTAATTGTAAGAGCATACTTGTAGCCTGAGTCGTTGGGGAGAAACAAAAGATCTGCTTGGTGCGCTTCATTAGGTTTATAGATGCTAAAGTGAGGTCTTGTAAATTTTACTGGTGGGAAATAGACTTGAAAGAGAGCCTGCTTAGAGAGCCATTTTTCTACTGTAGCTTTTGGTTCCTTACTCAGCTCCATGAGTTTACTAACGGCATTTTTGCCTACAAAGAATCCTTTGTCGCTGTAGTAGAGTTTTTTAAGTTTCTGATCTGTCATTTATTTAAAAAGAAAATTTTAAATAAAATAATGCAGCGCTCTGGTGGTAAAATAGATTCACATGGACTGATAGAAAAGCTTCCTCATCCAAACAAAGGCTGGACACTTCCCGGCTATAAATATTGCGGGCCTTTGAATCCACTTGAAATACAGCTAGATAAAAACAATAATCCACATCCTGGGCATGAGCCTGTGAACGAGCTAGACTCTGTCTGCATGTGGCACGACGTTAAGTATAGAGATTTTCCTGAGGAGAAGAATCGTTGGGACAAAGAAATGCTCAGGAGACTCGACAATATAGGGGCTTCAAGCGGATTTCGTGAGTCGATCGCTCGGAAGCTAGTTAAAGCTGTTATTTTTAGTAAGACAAAACTGGGGTTGGGGGTGTACGCCGAGGGCGGGTGTTTGGGGAGAGAGGGCGGGTGCACGGGGTGCTCGGGAACAGGGTTTATTTTGTGTGCTCCAAACGAGGAACTAGGAAGACTGCTGAAAGATATGGGGATAGAGAGAGACGCTTGAGTCGGGAAGGATTTAAAAAAAAGACTCATCGATATTAAATTGTAATAAGTGAAGAGCTTGGTTAAATATTTTATTTTATGTTAATAAACAAAAAAAACATTAACACAAAGTTGTTCAAAGTTACATATAATAATTTGCTTAGTTAATTCATTCAGTTATTATTTCATTGAAAACTACTATGAGTAGGCTTAGCTTCGAAAAAAGTTCTAAACACTTTCCTGGATCTCCAGGATTTTTTTCCAGGATTTTTTTTCCAGGATTTTATCCAGGATTTTATCAATGTAAGCCGCTCATAGTGGTTTTCAGGGTAAAATAACAGGATTATTTTTTTAATTTTAATAAGTGAAGAGCATGGTTAAATATTTTATTTTATGTTAATAAACAAAAAAAAACATTAATACAAAGTTGTTCAAAGTTACTTATAATAATTTGCTTAGTTAATTCATCCAGTTATTATTACATTGAAAACACTACGAGTAGGCTTAGCTTCGAAAAAAATTCTAAACACTTTCCTGGATCTCTAGGATTTTTTTCCAGGATTTTTTTCCAGGATTTTATCAATGTAAACTACTCATAGTAGTCCTCTAAACACTTTCCTGGATCTCCAGGATTTTTTTCCAGGATTTTTTTCCAGGATTTTATCAATGTAAGCTACTAATAGTAGTTTTCTAAACACTTTCCTGGATCTCCAGGATTTTTTCCAGGATTTTTTTCCAGGATTTTATCAATGTAAACTACTCATAGTAGTCTTCTAACACTTTCCTGGATCTCCAGGATTTTTTTCCAGGATTTTTTCCAGGATTTTATCAATGTAAACTACTCATAGTAGTCCTCTAAACACTTTCCTGGATCTCCAGGATTTTTTTCCAGGATTTTATCAATGTGAACTAGTTTTCAAGGTAAAATAACAGGATGAATTTTTTTACGTTACAATTTGTTTAGTTTATTCATCCTTGGCTTAGTCGACTGATGCAGTCGCCAACTCCATCGTAGTCTCCTCCAGCAAGGCGTCCTCGTTCTCTCCTTCAAACACGATGGCAATATCAGTCTCCAACTTGCAGCAGAAGTTGTCGTCCTGCTCCGCCTCTTTCTCGATCGCTCTTTTGTATGTGAGCAGCGACTCGAACGAGTGCCCGGAGAAGACTAAATTTGGGTACTTCCTGATGAACCCGTGGAAGGTGTACAGTCGTTCGGCGAACTTGGGGTCGATGTCCAGTCGCTTGGCGGCTCCTTCTGTTGAGAGACCTTGGGTCTTAATAGACGCGAGGATCTCCGCCTGCTTTTTTCTCGCCAGACAGGTGAGCACCTCCAAGTCCCCAATGAAGGACTCTAAACTGGCGAACTGCGTCAACATTCCGTCCACATCCGTTTGAACGTCGGCCAAGCATAACGCTTTAGCGTTGTAGAAACTAAAAAAAGCAATAACACGGAATCATAATGTAAAATATGTTTCGCTTTCTAGAAATCATAAAAACCTTAAGTAATTTAAATCACGTTTTAACCAAGTCAAGGATTGCAAATAATAGAATAAGCAAAAAAAAACTTACCGCGTCTTGATGTCGATCTGCTCATTTTTAATTTTTTTGAGACTCTCTTTTAGACGCGCTATGAAGCGTGCCTCTCGGCGCTCCTTGTCATTACTGGAGCGCTTGGCCTCGTCGGATTTCTCTTTTTTCAACGATTCACGATCGATTTTTTGCAAGCATTCAAACAGTGAGGCCTGCTCCTCTTCGTTAATGGCGGTAATCGCGACAGCCGTGCTTGCGATGTCTTTGCTACTGATACTTTTAATTGTATCGATAATTTTTGTCGGCTGCTGTTTCACCTTCGAATTCATGACAGAAGAGAGCAAGGTGAGGCTAGGCGAGGCAGGGCGAGTCGAGGCGGGGCGAGGTGCGGTGTGAATTGGCTGTTTATATACCCGGCAGTTGCATGTAGTTGCCAACTACAAGGTAGTACCTTGTAGTTGGCAACTACAAGGTACTACCTTATAACTTCAGCCAATGGAGAGAATGGAAAGCACATGTGGAGCGCATGGCATGGGTTTTATTTTTACGTAGAACTTACGTAAACAAGGTACTACCTTGTAGTTGGCAACTACGATCTGATTTCGCGTTGCGAATTGAATGTGGGGAGAAGAATGCAGATTATTTTCTGATTGTTTTAGAAATGTCATGGGTGGATGTCGGTGTCAATGAGCATAACAGGTGTTAGTGGACATCTGTTATGCTCTGATTCTGTCAGGGATAATAATGGATGGATTTAATAGAATTATGTTCGAAGTTTTCGGAGCAAGTTCGACCCCTTTTATTTCTGATTCTGTCAGGGATAATATGGATGGATTTAGGTGGATTATGGAGGATGTTTTGTGAGCGAGTGCGACCCCCCTTTTTTCTGATTCTGTCAGGGATAATATGGATGGATTTAGGTGGATTATGGAGGAGGTGAAAAATTTTGTCCCAGAAGCCCCCTCATGCCTTCTACTTTCCTACATTAACTACCACGTAGAAATTGAATTTTAGAATGTGAGTGGCTAAAAGTTTTCGTTCAACTTAAAGTTTTTCAACTCATTTTTATTTTAAATTTCAGGAAGTTGAAACTCGGATTCAATTACTAGAACTCTGTTTTAAGCGTTTTTAAAATAATTAAGATCTTCTTCAGAAATAAATAAAATGCAAAAAATTCAGAAAAAAATGAAAACCAAGTATTGAAAGTAACTACGAATGGTGTTTCAAAAGTATTGCCGCATTTCTTTGCACTACCTTTCATGATCATAGATTGAAACAAAGGGAATAATCACTGAATAACGGCTTTAACTTTAACTGTGGGCGAAAGTCAGAGGACAGGGATTTTCCCAGCAGAGGCAAGTGACTGTTGCCATCAACAGAGACCCAGGGATCCAATTACAATTACAGCAAAAATACTGGAAGGACAACAGGAACATGCAATCCGATGTTAATTAGATACCGGAGCTGGTGTTTCAATAATGTCCGAAATGTTGTGGAACCAGTTGGGCAGGCCTAGACTGCAACCTTCAAGCACCAAGCTGGGTCGCTATGCCAACAACCACACATTCCAAGTACTAGGACAGAAGTGACAGAAGTGTCGGCGAAATCATAGCAGGGCGTGGTTTCTAGGCCACATTCTAGACAATGGTCGCATCTACCCGAACGACGAGAAAGTCAGTGCAATCAAGGAAATGGAGCCACCAAAAAGTTTGGCAGAATTAGAGTCATTTCTGGGATTAGTAACATTCTGTTATCGCTTCATACCTAACTTGTCAGAAATGACAACCACACTGATTTAACTGAAGCAGAAAGGTTCAAAGTTCCACTGGGGTTCAGGACAAATGGAAGCTTTCAACAACATCAAAAGGTTAATTTCAAAAGACGCAGAGTTGTCCGCTTACGATCCGAAACTACCCGTAGAACTGGAGGTTGACGCATCGAAGAAAGCCTTGGGAGGGGTACTGAGTCAAGAAGGTCGCCTCGTACTCTATATCAGTAAAGCTCTTTCCAAAGCAGAAAAAAACTACTCGAAAATTGAGCGTGAGGCACTGGCCATAGTCTGGGGAATTCGCAGATGCCATCGATTTCTCTGTGGGAGGAAGTTCAGCTTGGTCACGGACCATAGATCCTTGATCTACATTTTAGCAGTCGACAAGGAACTTCCACCCCGAGTGTCTGCCAGACTACAGAGAGATGAGCGATTTTCCTTACAGCCTACGACTATGCAATCCAGTACCGGAACACAAAGGCTATGGCTTCTGATGCGCTATCTCGACTAGTCAAGACAGGGTTAGACGAAACTACTCTGGAAATTGGAAACGTAAATGTGTTTTGCTCGCTCGTGTCAGCTAATGAGATGGTACATGCTACGAATAGTTGTCAGGACATGCGGATGCTAAAGAAAGCTGTGACAACAGGGGACTCCAGGCATTGGGCACTGAGACCCTTCAAGCCTATCCGGGATGAACTAACTGTTCAAGATGATCTTGTTCTGAGGGGACAGAGAATCGTTGTTCCAAAATCGCTACGTGACAGAGTGATCAAGGCCGTTCATCAAACACACCTTGGAATCGTCAGGTCAACGTCTTTGACCAGAAAAAGAGTTCTGGTGGCCTGCTATGGACAAAGATCTCGAGAAAGCGATTGGCTTGTGTAAAATTTGCCGCTCTGCTAAGCCACAGAACCGAAATTTTCGTACATCTTGGCCGGAAGCAAATGTTCCGTGGGATCGAGTTCATGCGGATTTTGCCGGTCCCGTTGAGAACCTATATCTTCTAGTGATAGCAGACTCGTACACAGGCTACCCCGAGATCCACATCACTAAAGATATGACATCGCAAACGGTGATTCAATGTCTTCGACGAACATTTTCTCAACTGGGAATACCTCGCACCATAGTATCAGACAACGGTCCAAGCTTCACGAGCAGGGAGTTCAGAGAATGGCTTGATGGAATCGATTGCAAACATTTGATGACTGCACCATACCATCCTCAGAGCAATGGAGCTGAAAGACTAGTACGAACACTGAAAGAGGCAATCAGAAGGTGGTGCTTCCTATCGGGCAGAGCATGGCGCTCATCAAGACAGATGAGGAACAACCAAAGTACAGGAAGGTTCACTTTGACCAAATTCAGCCATATGAACAGCCAAGTGAGCAAGCAGACGCAATGGCAGACCAACCGCGGACGGAAGAGCCTAGACCGGATGCAGAAGAAGACGCAAGTGCGAATAGTCCGGAGCCAGAACCGGATGGAGTTTAATGGGCTAAGGCGCAGTCAGCGATTAATGCAAAAACCGCGAGTTGACTATGGTTGCTGATGCTGACTTCAGCAGCGAATTGACTGTTTCCAATCACTAACTGGCGTTACTTATTGTAAGGGGGAAGATGCTGTTTGTGGGCTCAATCAGTGCCATAGTGCCTTTTTGTATAAAATATAAGCTCTGCAGAGCGAAATAAAAAGTAATTCGTTTAGCAAGACTCCGAGCGCTGAAAATATACAAGCATAAGACTCGTGTTACCTTTATGACTCCGACTCCCTAGTGCTACATAACAGTTTGTGCTACACGTCTGCGCTGCCCCAGCTCCACTAATACTTGCTTCTACCCAAAGTCGGAGTGGACTTTACGTCTGTGTAAATCTATAGCACATGAAACAATGGGAGATTATACATACGGTACTAGAGGTAAACAATAAGCAAAATCACGAGTGGCGTAAGCTGTTTTGCAGGCAAAGGTAATTATTTCTAGCACCTCATCAGAATAATGATGGCAAGCAAAAGCGACACTTTGGAGTAGTTTTTTCATTTATACGAGATTTACGTTTGTATTTTTAGTAACTAAAAATGAGTACTTCAGCACTTTTTAAAAGTAAGGAAAGACTTCTAGATAAAAATTGTGGAACATGATGTCTTGTTTACGAAATTAATGCCAATGACAAAAGGAACAAATAATGTCAATAGATTTAGCTGAATGCATATATTAGCTGTCAGTTTACCTGTCACCTAAATGTTATGCAAAGTTGTGGATAAAGCGCTGTTAAAGGTACGCCCATTCTTAGAGTGCAGTGAGCTATGCATGCTTACTTCTAGCGACATTGCCATAAGGAATGGTATCTTTTTAGATTTGGGTTAAAACTGCTGCTTTGTAGGTGGTAAAACAAATCTATCCTAATTAGCAAGTAAGCTGCAAAGTTTAAGGAGGGAATTCAGCCTGCGAAGGTCCAGACGGAGAAAGGCATTCGGAGACAAGTATTTCGGTGTACTTCGCTGTAGACTAAGCCTCGTCGGTCATAATCATAAGCCAGGCTTCAATGCAAACAAGACTCGAATTATTTTTTGCAAATTGTAGCTACTTCCTAAATAAGACTCGCTTTACGGTTCTTTCTAAGAGCTCATCTTCTTGCATTACAGTAATGTAGTACAAGCTTCAATAAAAAAACAAACGGATGATTTGCTTTGGCATCCCAAAGGAATCTAAAAGGGATCTGCTGGCACACTATCACTTCAGTTTATCCCTATTATTCCAGATTTACAGTGTAAGCACCTAATAGGTTACACCCGTTAATGTAAGGAGATTTACTCAGCAATATTTCAATCTGAACCATTGCTAATTCCGTGGTCTTCATAAGCTGTTTTAATAGAATTCCGCCAACGTGGCATCATGGCACTAGCGCTGCTGTACTAACACCGGATGGCCTGTCGGATTTCTTTGAGACACCTCTGGGATGCTTCAGGGAGACACGCTTGCGCCGTGCACTCACTGGGTGCTCTTTCTTCTAACGACGACGGCTTCCTGCTGCATCGACGCGTGGTTCGACGCCAACTGGAGTGGCGGCCCTCAGCACGCTTGGCTACGCCTGAAGAGTTTATTGGATGGTGATCAGTCACTCAATAACTCCCACTTCTAGACACTGGGGAACAGGTATATACAAAATCGAATAACTCTTACTGCAGCGGATCATCTTGTAGTTTGTAGACGTCTGGGTCTTGTAGTGTGTAGCGCTGTCTGACTTGGCTGAGCGGTGGCGGCGGCCGGTTCCGGTGAACCGCTGTTGTTTCTTGGAGTCCTTAACTTTATCTGTGGGTCGACCAAAACGAGAGCGAATTAGAATTCTTGACGGTCCTCGAGCTCGGAATTAACAATAGAACGTATGAACAATTGACTTCTCTGAATATCTGTAATAGGTCCTCCTGAAGGGCGTCTTCTTTGTTACGTCCGAAACGTAACGGACAACTCAATTCAAATCAATAAATCCTTTAGGAATGTATCCTAGGAAACAAGGAGGCCTTTCTCAAATGTCTCGACAATAAGTGGCTCTCGTAGACTGAATTAATCAACTTGCTAGTGCTATAGGAAAGAACTAAATCAGGTAACGCTTACCAATCTATCCGGCTTTCTTCTTGGTTAACGTATTTCAAAGTCTTCATTAAGACCGCTCCGAGTCTGAATTTTTGACTCGGATTTTCGCTTATATTTATAGTAAAATTTTGGTGAAAAACTGGTTTAAAATCGGTTATTTACTTAGCTCGTAGGTAACGTAAGTTTGATCATTACCATATATGGGATTAAGCAAATAAAACTCCAGAGAACCGGTTTCTTGATCAAATAAACGTTGATCCTACGTAGGGCTCTGACTCACTTCTGTTTGCATATGCAACTAATTCTAAAAATAGATATTACTCATCATGACTCATTCTAAAAATGGATTGTTTAGAATTGTTTAGATTGTTTAGATAGCTGTAGGAATAAACTTGTCTCTGACTCTGATCAATTCTTTGCCCAGACTCACGCTATTGTGAGTAGCAAGAAGAACAGGTTGATTCATGAAACTTTGAAACAACTGAGGGCTAATAAAGAGATTAAGGTTGTTGGCTATGATAAGGGTTACGGAGTTGCCATTCTTGATAGTGATGACTATCATAGAAAGTTGAATGACATCGTTAGTGATCAATCCAAGTTTCGTTGCTTAGGTCCTAACGACGAGGTGACGATGATGCACCCTGTGCTAAAGGCTGAACGCAGTATCCAAACCTACATCAGAACTCAGGTGAAGAGGTATGTGAAAGAAGAAACGTACAAATGTATAATGCCCAGTGGTAGCCAGCCTGGCCAGTTGTATGGCCTGTGTTCAAAGTCCACAAAGAGGACAAGCCCCTGCGTCCCATCGTGTCTATGATTAATACTGCTGAGTATGAGTTGGCCAGGTTTTTAGACTCTATCATCAAGCCAAAAATGCGCCAAGAGTTTAGTGTCAATTCTAACCATCAGTTCATTGAAGCTCTGAAATCTGTGAGGCCGGACGGTAATGACAGTGTGTTCAGCTTTGATGTCACTTCGCTATTAACGAACATTCCTCTCAAGCTTGCTTTAGATCTTGCACTGACGTTGTCTTTGTTGAGTCTCCTCCTGAAATACCTAAAGCGGTGTTTAGGAAGCTGCTGACTTTAGCTACTTCGGGTATCTTTCTCTTTCAAGACAAATACTATCGCCAAGTTGACGGGTGTGCTATGGGTAGCTCGCTTGCTCCAACGCTGGCTAACGTCTGCATGGCTTACTGGGAGAAGCAGTGGATGTCTCTTCCATGTGCTCCGACCTTTTATAGGAGGTATGTTGATGATACCTTTGCGATCTTCGATGAGGCTAGTAAGCAAAGTCAATTTCTCCAAGCGCTGAACTTACTCACCCAAACATTCGGTTCACCGTGGAAGGGGGTGATAAGATAAGAAGTTGCCCTTTCTTGACATTGAGGTTGAGTTGAGTCTGGACACTGTTAGCACTAAGGTGTACGCAAACCCACGTTTACTGGTCTGATGCTCAACTTTAATGCGTTGTGGCCCGCGCCAATGGAAGGCTGGTCTTGTCCGTTGCATGATGCACAGAGCGTTCAGTATCTGTAGTACCTGGCAATCTTTCCACCAAGAAGTGGTCGAGCTCACTGACATTTTTCAACGTAATGGTTTCCCTAGGGGTTTTGTTGGTAAAGTGCTGAACAGATTTCTGACTAAGAAAATGACTGAGTCTAGTTTGACTGACGAAGCTAAGAGGTCGAATTCCAGTGATGTGCTGATCAAACTCCCATTCCTTGGTGTCCCGTCCCTGAGTCTGGAAAAGAAGCTTAAAAGAACCTTCTTGAAGTATTTCAACTCTCGGGTCATGGTTGTGTTTCAGACCGCCAAAATCGGCCAGTTTGTTAGCAGGTTGAAGTCGAAGGCCCCTAGAGCTCTGTCTGCTGGTGTCATCTATCAATTTTGTTGCTCTGGTGATCAGAGCATTTCCTACATAGGAAAAACCAAAAGGCACCTGTACACAGGGCTAGGGAGCATAGAATGAATAACTCTGCTGTGCATGATCACTTGCTTAGTTGCAATGCTTGTTGTGAGCATGAGCCGACTGAGCTTTTCATCGTTTTGGATAGATGTAAAATTGATGGCAAACTCAGAATGCTGGAAGCCTTGCTTGCAGGTGTAGGAGCCAGTTCACAGCTCAAAGTTTTCTAGGCTTGGTGTGGGTTTGCGGCTCTCTCCTCGCCATTATTGTTTGCTCTGTGTTTGTTTGTTCTTTGTGATGGCCTAAAAATTTAATTTATTTTCGTCTCTTAATGTACAATTATCGACCGGACTGAACGTCTTATTGCCCTGTACAGTTTTTGATTTTCTTTATTTATTTAAATATACGGAACTGTTAATCATGAGTGCAAGCCCTGAAGATGACCGCCTGTGTCGAAACGCGTTGGCTGTAATAACAATTTACTCATACGTTGGTGTTGGCCTTCATTTTTCTATTATTTATTAAACGAGCATCTCTACCAGATTGTGAGTTTAAAATGGTTTTATTAGAATATTACTTGAAGTAGTGCATTACGGTATGACTAACGGCTCTATACACGCCGACGATCTCGTCCTACTGTCATCGACCGTCAAGGCGCCCAACGCCAGCTGGAGCAGCTGGTAAATGTTGCGGCGAGCGTCGCCTTGTGGTCAAAACGCAGAAGACCGTCGTGCTCTGCGTGCAGGACGACATCGAGGCTGCTATTTTTTGCCGAGGCCGTGACGGACAGTTGACAAGGCTTCCGCGCTGTCAGCAGTTTTTCTATCTCGGCGGTCTGGTACCTGACGTTCGCCAGGATCTGCGACATCACCGTGGACTTTCCTGAGCTTCCTTCCGTTCCGCGAGGTCTGTCCTATAGTTCGAGGCCCTGTCTGACTTTGTAGGCGTCGATCGCGGTGTCGATCACTCCGAGGTTTATCACTCCGAGACCTGGACGCTGACGGAATCGCTCGAACAGCAGATCGATGCGGCGTACGCTGACCAACTGCACGACGCCTTCAATATCGGCTACAAGCGAGTCAACAATGCGTCACTTTATCGCTGCACCGTCCCAGCGAACCGTTGCGCCGTCGGCGACTCCAGCTGGCAGGCTATTTCATGAGAGCCGAGTCGTACTGCCCGTAGCCGGTGTAGGAGGTGCTGCTGCTGACGCTGCAGGCACCCTACCGTCGACTGCCTGTCTGCTGATTCCGGCGCCCCGGAAACTGCTGGCGTTGCGGCCTACGTTCGCGCCCAAGCCTTGAAACGCGCCCTGTGACATTGTCCATAAGACACAGCCTGGCGTAATGACAAACTCAAGTGGCCATTGTGTGATTATGCTGTACGCACATTACTCAACGCTTAGGAATTATTATTTAAGGCTACTAAAAAACATTCACGAGACAATGTGCTTGTGCATACGATTTGTCCATCTCCAAAACCTAATACACAGTCTATCATTATTTCAGTCCCTTACCTACTACGCAATCACCATTGTCTAACGCTTGACTGGCTGAACAAAGTTTTTTGTTGTTTTTTGTGCTTAACAGAATATTCTTCCTTGGGGAAGATAGACAGTCGCTTGGGAATGCAGTGGAATCTGCATGACCAATCGCGGGATGCTTTCGGCTCATGTATTATTCATGGGTTCGGCCAGGCGTGGTAAAGGCGGCATCTAACAAAAGTTAATATTGGTATTATTGTTATGAAATATTAACTATACTTTTAGTATTATGATTATGATTATTAATATGAATGTTATTATATTTTTTATTACTATATAGTGTTACTAGACAACCGCACGCACAGGGGTTATTAAAGCACCCTCTGGTGGAAAATAGCTGTGTCCAGCCTAGCTGTAGATTGTGGGGTAAGGCCCAGACCCGCAAGTCAAGGAGAAAATTTTGGTCAGAGTGGTGCGGCTTGGCCCCGGCGGAGTCTCCCACAGCCCAGACGCCTTGCTGAGGCGGCTCTCAGCGCCTGAAAACTTAAAAACAAAAACAAAAACAAACACAAAAAACAGCTTGCAAGAAGATTTTGGACAAAACCTAATGGTTTGGTCTGTCACTTGATGATCTGCCACTATCTGTCACTGTGACTTGATAATGTTCTGTCACTTGAAAAAAAGTTTAAAATAATGACAAGACCGATTTAACATGAAAAATCGATTAATGCGTCGTTAGAGCAGCATGTGAGGCACAAAATATTGTGATTAGAACTTTCTCTGACACTTAAGAGACCCAATCACTGTTTTAGTGTTGAAAATCGTGAAATTTCCTATCTCCGTAGTGTATTATTTTGGTGAAACCTGCCTTTAAAACTATTTCTGAACAAAAAGCTTTATGAATATCGATAGAGCTATAAGAAAGGCAGGCACAACATATCAAAAGATTAATACTGGATCTGCCTCCTCTCAAAAGCAATAACAATTTTTGTGCTGAAAAAATTAAAACCTGCATTCTCTGTAGTCTTTTTATCGGCGAAAAGTTGCCTTCAAAACATTTACCATAGATTTCGAGTGTTGCGTCCTACTACTTAAGTTGTCCTTGCACGGGTGCACCGTGTTACTTAAGCGAATCCCTCGAAGCTCTTGCTAGAGGACGATCTGAACCACCAACTAAAACAACGCCGCTTCCTCAAACAACAAAGCTCGTGGCGACGCTGCAGATTTTTGCAGACAAACTGGTAAAAGTTTTCGAACTTCGCACAGCACGCACGCCGTCACTGGGTGCTCAAAGATTAAGAACACCGAGACGAGACCAATTATGGGTCTAGTAGGAGCTGCTATTGCTGCAGCAAAATTCGGTTCAGCTGACAGCTGACAAGTGTCAATAAGCTTGATAAAGCCAAAATCTTTGAATAGGAGAAAAATAGAGGCTACAAGCAACTTAAAACCAATTAAGCCCCGGATATTAACAGCACACTGTGGAAATCTAGAATACTTCAAGCGTTGCTCACAGTTGCCGCCGTCCACCTGCAATCGAGTCCATTATAGTTTTCCAAAAAATCGTCCAATCCTGCGCGGACTGCGCCACTGGCATGTTTCTCTACGAAGTGTTAATGTTTTACAAAAAACAAACCATTATTATTTTTTAACCACATTTAATATATGATTATTAAAAATTTGGGCCATACCAGGGTATCAGTGTATATTTCTGGGAGCCGAAAATTTAATCTTCAATGGAAATACTGAAAGTTCAACCCACCCGTTAGCCGCATGGCCATGGTATATGACAGTTTCACTCAGGTTTGATTCACGTCACCCAGAAAACTAAACTATGGTCAAATAATTTTAACACGTAAAAAATCAGCTCAGTTGTTCAAACTTTTCAATAGCTAAGAAACTCGAAATTGAGGCTTAGCCTTAAATAAGGCTTTGGATTAGTTAGTAATGGAAAATATTTTCCGAAGCAATATTCACACGAACTGCACGAATCAGAAAATCATCGCTTGGAAATTGCCAGGAGATTTCGGACAAAACTTAATGGAAAATATTTTCAAGTTAGAAAGTTATTTTCAGACGAGTTTCAATGCACTCTTACTTTTGATGGAATGCCAAAAAGCAGTAAAATTTGCCTGGCGACGAATTGTTTTAAATTTAAGTTTACAAGCCATAAAAATGCAAAAAATATCTATGAATAAAATGCGAAGAATATTCTTCAGTAACTTAGATTGAAAGTTTTTATTTTAAATTCTACAAATCATAAAAAGTAACTTGAACTTTTAAAATTTAAAAGTAAAAAGTAAAAATTTAAATTTACCATTTCATTTTTAAGCACTCAATCGGCGCATTGAAAAAAACCCATAAAGAATTCGATTCAATTTGAAGAAAATGAATTTCTGACCTCCCATTTGTTCTGTTGTTGAATTAACGAACGCAGAAACAAGATAGATAATTATCCGGGCGCTCAGTGGCACCAAAAGAAGGGTTGGCCAATAGGAGGGCGGCTCGTATATTTATGCACGCGGGGAAGGAAAGTTCTAGAAAGACCGGGGAAGGAAACTTCTGGAACTATGCGTAAACAAGTCCGCGGTGGAAGTTTCTAGAAACGCTGTCCCCGAACTACCCCTACGCCTCGCATGCCTTTGCAATACACAACATTCTTCCCTCCTTCAAGGAGTCCAACAGTCCCCAAGCTTCACTTTAATCAGTCCCAGCGGCAGTTCATGAAGCGTATCGGCGGGTGCCTGGCTCGCTCAGATCGGCGGGGCGCTGCTGTTCTTGCCGGAGGCTCCGCCGCCGGTGCCGCCGGTGCCGCCGTGCCGGCTCCGGTCGTTGGCGCCGAGTCCACCAGTGGGTCGAACCGCTCTCTCGGCTGTGCCGGGTGCGGCGTTCGGATCAGCCGCTGCTGGTTCCACCTGGTGCCGTCGCTGAGCTCGAACGCGTGGTGTCCCACCTGATGGAGCACTTGTAGTGGCCGTGAGAGGCGGGTACCCAGCTTGCCCTTCTTGGTGGGCCGTCGGATTCTCACCCACTCGCCGGGGTGGAACGTCTCGGGGCGGCCCTTCGTCTGGCATCGGTGTAGGCCTTGATCCGCTGCTGCCGCGCCTCGATTTGCTGCCGCAGTGCCTGAGGCGTCGCCTCGGTCATTGTCATTCCCCCTCCGGGAGACAGCATGGTGATCGCGGTGCGCCACTTCCGACCCAGCATGAGCTCGGCCGGTGACTTGCCCGTCAGGCTGTGCTTGGAGCTCCGGTAGGCAGACAAGAAGTTGGTCACGGCGTCTTGAAACGGCCTGTTCTCCACCATGGCCGCTCTGATGCTGGCGAGTAGCGACCGATTGAGACGCTCCGTCTGGCCGTTGGTTTGCGGATGGTAGAGGCTGGTCTTGACGTGCCGGATGCCCTGCTCGGCCAAGAAGTCCGAGAACTCGCTCGATGATGCCGTCCTTCTCCATCTTGTCGAGTTCGGCACCGACCTGCTCCTGTCGCATGAGGGGCAGGCGGCGGAGTGGCTGCTGGACGGGTCGCGCTGCTGGGTCGACCTTGGGCTGGTGTACAGCGCCGGCGCAGCATCCTATCGCACCGCTGAAGGTCGTTGGGTACCGCGCCTGCAAGTCCGCCGTCAAGTCGCTGACCTTCGCGATTCCGGGTGGCTGCCGCTAAGGTCGACTCGGAAGCCCAGCTTCTCCATCAGGTCTCTACGACGATGTTGTCGCCGCTGGCGCAACGAAGAAACGAAGAACCGGTGCTGCATCGCCTTGTCGCCGTAGCGCACCTCCAGCTCGGTGACACCACTTAGCTGGATTGGCAGTCCGCCGTAGGCACGCAGCTTCGTCGTGGTGGGAGAGGTGACTGCACCTGAGATCCGGTCGGCGGTCTGTCGGACAGCAGCGACACCCTTGCGCCGCAGTCCACCATCAGGCTGACAGCGGTCCTGTCCGGTCCGAGTTCCAGCGTCGCCCGGACCTCCCTGTCGCCACCCGGCACTGCGTAGACTGTGATCACCTCGTCCGCGCATTGACAGCAGCCTGCTGGCTGCGACAGCAACTCCGGAAGTGGTTCTTCTTGCCACAAGCGTCGCATGTCTTGCCCTTGCCGGACAGGGGGTCGTCGGTCCGTGGTCTCGCCCACAGCGTGTGCAGGCGCCGCCGGGTTTGGCCGTCCTGCCAGCTGGTGCTGGCGGTGCCTCCCCTTTGCAGCGACCTTCTGGCCCCTCGGCTGTCGGATCGATTGGACGGCTGCCGTGCTCGAGGTTGATGGCGCCATCGCCTTGGCTTCTTTGGAGGCTTCCTCGATGGAGACCGCGATGCTGAGTGCTTTCGCCAGGTTGAGGTCCTCCACCTTCTCCGTCAGCAGCCTCTCTCGGATTCTGGGGTTACTGGTCTTCTCAGCCAGCTGGTCTCTGATGAGATCGTCCTGTATTGCGCCGTAGTTGCACAGCTCCGTCAGCTCCCTCAGGGCTGCCACGAAGGTCTTGACGTCCTCCCGGGTAGCTGCTGGCGCTGGCGGAAGCGATATCTGGCTACCATCACGTTGGGCTTCTCGCCGAAAATTTTCTCGAGCTCCGCCTTAGTTGCTGCGAACGTGTCGTTCTCCTTGATTGCTTGCGTGCTCGAGCAACCCGCTGACCTTCGAACCCAAGCAGATGGAGCAGAAGGCTCCTCTTCAGCGGTTTCGCCTCTTCCTTCCCTTCGGGCTCCTTGAATTGGGCCGCCTCGTAATAAAATTCAAAGGCCTCAATCCATCGGCTCCATGGTACTGTCGTGATCCGCAGTTCGCCAGGAAGGGCGTGGGTGCAGGGATGCTAGCCGCCATCCTCGTCGCCAATGTTCTGTTGTTGAATTAACGAATGCAGAAACAAGATAGATAATTATCCGGGCGCTCAGTGGCACCAAAAGAAGGGGTTGGCCAATAGGAGGGCGGCTCGTATATTTATGCACGCGGGAAGGAAAGTTCTAGAAAGACCGGGGAAGGAAACTTCTGGAACTATGCGTAAACAAGTCCGCGTGGAAGTTTCTAGAAACGCTGTCCCCGAACTACCCCTACGCCTCGCATGCCTTTGCAATACACAACACCATTATTTTAATTGAAACATGAATAATCTCGAAAACTTTCAAATCGATAGATTTGTTAATTTAAACAAAATTTTCATTTCAAAATTGATTAAATTCATAATTAAATTACATGAGCACACTAGATGCATTTTAATCATTGATACTAAACATCCGTACTTTCAAACACAAATATTTGACTTAATACATTATTTACCGAATACATTTTAAACTAGAACAACCTGCACACAAGGCAGACACATGCGAAAAAACCTGCACACATGACATACACCCACCGAAACACCTGCACACATGGTAGAA
>NIVC01003230.1:0-34381 GCA_002269645.1 Macrostomum lignano
GAATCACCATACATACTGACAAACTCTGAGTTTCTACGCTTTTATATCTACCTGGAGAGCTAGAGAAAGACACCAACCAAGAAGAGCTACAGATCCATACTTCAGCCTTGATGTACATAAAATAGACAGACATTTTACCTCCGACTCCGGTGACTATTACTTTTTATCTCAGCCTTTAACCCTAAATCCCCCACACGGTCATTCACTAGCTGAACTCCTAGTGATACCAGCTGACAAGAAATTAATAAAATATTAAAATAAAAATGACAAAGATGAAACCAGAACCATCAATAAACTCAATAAAATCATTGAATCAAAGAAACCAGGTTTATATCAATTAAAGGTGTCAAAGTAAAATCGATCCCACGCAGCAAATAGTTCAGTGTAATGACAAAGACACAGCATCACAAGATGAAAAGTCAGGAGGAATCCTACCATTAGCAGCTCTTATTCCGATCATTGCAGGCGCTGTAGTGCGCAGGTGGCAGCTGGAGGTGTAGCAACTGCTGTTAAAGCTGGAATGATAGAGCCCACCAGCTGGAATTGCAAAAGATTGCAAGAGACAAAGGTATAACAATTAAGGCAGGAGAGGGCTGCCCGATCGTGATGATTGTGAATGAAAATTCTGTAAGCAAGTCTGACATTGTCAAAGCCATCATGACACTGCACAATGCTGGGTTTACAATAATGCGGATGTGATGAGGTTTAAAACCCCACTTTATCCAGCTTCATAAACCTAAAGCTACTGATAGGATGTAGAAACAGTTCAACTTTTCTATCAGGGTGGTCACCCTCAAAATTTTTTTTATATTTTCGAGAAAAATGCCAAAAGCCAATCCAGCAAAGATTTAGTCAACAAATATTTTTCAAAAGGCGTCTCATTTCAAGACAAAAGTAATTACTAAGAGAAGCATGTAAACAAAAGTTAACACCGACCCTGGTCACCTGGGAAGCTATGAAAAACAGTTGGAAATCATCAATCAATTAGAATCCAACCAGTATGCGCCTATAAAAATTCTGCAAAGGAACACCAAGAGAGGAGTCGCAACTTAGTTAACAAATACGAAACTCTCACTGGTGAAAAAGCAAAGTACCCACAAAATAAGCAGGAACAAGAGAAATTAGAGCAATTAATCCATTTAAAAGAGTCGGAGCTTGCCATTGAAGAGATTAATTTTGCACAGAGAAGTTTACAGAACATTACATAGAGTACACAATCCCAATAAACGGCACCAACGGTACCACCGCAAACATCTACGACTATAAAGACAGCATCCAATCAGTTGTTGATCACACACTCAAAACACGCAAGACTTTAAACTACAGATATCATTCAAGATTGCGTTTTATATGCCTGCAAAACCCACTGAGCATCTCGAGTATTACATGACAACAAAGGCAAAGCCATTCACCCCACAGACACACTGGATCCTTTCCTTCAAGATGTCAATAAGAAAATTGAAGCGTTTACATCCAGAGGTTCCGGATGGGTCGTGGGAGGGATTCAAAGAGCGACTGTCATGGTCATGAAATATGACCCACTTAAAGCCTCCTCTTATATAGAGCTCCCGCATAAGCTAGCCGGCAAAAAAGCTTGCATAAATGTTAAAAATAAAGACAATTGCTGTGCTCTATGGGCAGTTCTTTCTGCACTTTTTAGTGTCCTCACCACCCCGAAAGAACCTCAAATTATCAAAATTATTTCAACTACTATCTCATCGAATGCGAAAAGAAGGGAATCAGGTTTGACAAAGGAGGCTTGGCGATCTCTCAGATCCCAAAGCTAGAAGAAGTGTTTAATAACAAAATTAGAATCACAGTCTTTGAGTGGAGTGAAAAAACTGAGAAAGTTCAACCGGTCAGATGTAGCAAAGACGTTTTAGATCCGAGGGGAAAAGGCGGACTGAAGTGGATCTTCTAGTGATTGGTAATTTACTAGAGGAGGCTCACTATGTTTGGATTAAAGATCTTTCAAGACTCATTCACAAGCAGTTGAATAATCATCACGAGGCTGTTGCCATCTGCCGCTTGTGCCTTAAGCATTACAGTGGACCTGAACGCTTTGAAAAGCTAACAGAGCATGAATTATCATGCGAGGATCACCCGACAAACTGCTCTCTTCCTTCAGCTGAAGAGAAGTATCTCCGGTTTAAGAACTATCACAAGATGGAGAAGCTCCCATTTGTTGTATATGCTGATTTCGAATGCTCAATCATGCCGGAAACTCAAAAACAAACTCAAACTCAAAAACATGTCCCCAATTCAGTAGCATATGCCTTTATTAATACAAAAGGACTTGTTGAGTATAATTATTTCTTTGGAGAGCAGTGTGTGGAGCAGTTTATTGCCAGAATGTTAGAGTTGCAAAAAGTGATTAGCACCCTTCAACCTGTTCCAATAATGATGACTGAGGAGGATGAAAGTAATTTCCTATCAGCAACTCATTGCCACATCTGCAGGAAACATTTAACTTGCACTAATATTAAAAACCCCACCGTTAGGGACCACTGCCACTTTACTGGGAAATTTAGAGGTGCAGCGCATAACACCTGTAATCTAAAGCTAAAATCGAACATTCATGATCTAACGATATTTTGTCACAACGCAAAGAACTATGACATGCATTTAATAGTTGAAAAAATCGGCATGATTCCAGACATACACCTTGATTGCATCGCAGAGAACAAGGAGAAGTTTAAGTGTGTTGATATTAAACAGGATAATTCGGGTACAGGTAAAATAAGACTGAAGGATTCATATCAATTTCTAGCTGCCAGTCTAGACGAACTAAGCAAGAATCTAAAAGATGAACAATGTACATATACAAAGATGTTTGCAAGTAAAATTAACAACACTGATGAATCATTTAAACTCCTGAGAACCAAAGGCTTCTACCCCTATGAAAATATTACTGGGTATCACGTATTTGAAGAAGGTTTACCACCACAGGAGAAGTTCTTTTCAAAGCTAACAGACTCTGGAATCTCTGACAAAGACTATGAGCACGCGAAGCATGTCTATAGTTACTTTAATTGTCAAAACTTCTTCCAGTATCACCTGCTTTACCTCTTCACAGATGTGTTTCTGCTGGCTGATGTGTTTGAAACCTTCAGATGCACCTGGTACACAGCATATGGCCTCGATCCAGCACATTATGTGTCTCTGCCTGCCACTAGCTGGGAATCTTTGCTTAAAATGAAATGGGATCAAGATCCAGATTGGTACATTGAACTTCTTACAGACATTGACATGTACAATTTTGTCGAATCGTCAAAGCGAGGGGGAATCTCAATTTGTGTTAACAGGTATGCAAAAGCAAACAATCCCTACATTGAATCTTACAATAAGGAGCAACCCTCAAACTACATTACTTACTTGGACGCTAATAATCTCTACGGGTGGGCGATGAGTCAAGATCTTCCAGTTAGAGATTTTCGATGGCTACCCTCATCAGAATTAAATGGGACTTTTCATTGGCTGCCATTTATGAGGTTGATGTTTACATTCCACCAGAGCTTCACGACTATTTCTCTGACTTTCCACCCTTCCCAGAGAACATCAAGTGCCGAAAATAATCGAAACTCCCAATGATAATAATGGAACTTGGCACCTGTCAGGAACAGAAAAAGAACATACAGAGAAACTAACACAGAATCTAAACAACAAGACACGTTACAAAATCCATTACAAACTGCTTCAGTATTTTATCTCACTTGGTTGCAGGGTCACCAAAGTTCACCGGGCTCTTACATTTACAGAGGAAGCGTGGATGAAACCCTACATTGATAAGAACACCCAGTTTAGGACCAAAGCAACCAACGACTTTGACAAGAACCTCTTTAAGTTGGCCAACAACTCTGTCTATGGCAAGACTCTTGAGAATGAGCGGAAAAGAACAAACCTGAAACTTGTTACCTCATCAGAGCCTGATGTTATTCAGGCAAATATGTCAAAGCCAACATTCAAAGAACTCCATATCTTTAATAGCTACTTAGGTGTGATCATATTTTACAAAACCAAGGTGACGCTGCGCAAGCCGATCTATACAGGTGTCACTGTTCTCGACGAATCAAAACGTCTGATGTACCAATTCTTCTATGGCATGAAGCAGCAGTACAAGGATAAAATGAAACTCTTGTACACTGACACAGACAGTTTTATTATGGACATTCAAACAGAAGACATTTATCAGGACATGCTGCAGCAAAAAGAGTTGTTTGACTTGTCTGAGTATGATAAATCTTTCAGGACGCTGAATGGTGATCAAGTGTTTGACGCCACTAACAAGAAAGTGATTGGGAAAATGAAGGACGAGATTGCTGGTGACATAATCACTGAATTCATTGGGTTGAGAGCAAAGTCCTATTTTATAAAATGTGAGTCGTCAGACCCAATAAAAAAATCAAAGGGAATTCCGAAACGTGTGGTTAGGAAGGAAATTAATGAAGCTGAATACAGAGACGCCTTGAATTGCAACAAAAAGACATCACATGAGTTCTCAAAGCTACAATCTAAAAACCATATTATTCACACAATTCAGCAAAAGAAGATTGGACTGTCAGGTGCAGATAACAAGAGATTCATTTTTGATGACAATATCAACAGTCTACCGTTCGGGCATTGGAGGTTAGGTTTAGGAGGTGGATATTGGGTTTAGGTTTGAGAGAAAGTTTAATAAACCTCATAAAAAATGACAACAAATAACTTTCTTGAAGATTTGGCTAACGAACTGGAAATCCCAAACTTTAGAGGAATATTTATGAGGGACACTCTGCCTGATTTTCCTCTAAGAAAGGAATGCGGCATCATGAACTTTGACACCACCGATAAGCCAGGATCTCATTGGGTTTGCTGGGTGATTGATCCCGATCGCAAGCACAAGTGTTATTACTTCGATAGCTATGGGACGGCAGTACCAGAAGAGCTAAGAAATTATATGAAGGGAAAAAATAATAAAAAAATTTATCGCTCAGACTTTATTCTCCAAGGTCTTAGCAGTGATATTTGCGGTGAGCTGTGCATGACTGTTTTGTATGCAATGACCAAAACACGAAAGACCTACAAGGAAATTATTCTTGGCTGTGTTTCATAGGGGTTCATTGTGCATTTCTCGTTGTACTTCTCGTTGTCCTTCTTTCCACATAATGTTGAAAAACTTTCTCGAGTTCATTTCTCAGCTGACTCATGTCATCAGTACCGACCATGTTCAAGTTCATTCGAATTGATTGTTCATAAAGATCCTGAATGGTTTTGAACTCATCCTCTGAAATGAACTTATCCTCGATTGCCCTTGAAATGTACCCTATGATTGATGTGTGCACCCCTTTCTCTTTTACTTGCTTCTCCTGTAGCTGCTTTAGTTTTTTTCGCCTGTTTCGCGCTAATGCTCCAGTAATTGCTGAAATAAGTCCACATGCAGCACCCACAGAGCCGAGCGGGATTGCGATTGGGGCTGTGATGACTGGCAACGTTGAGACAGCTGCAGCAGATCCAGATAGAACAGACACAGATCCTAGAATCATATTGCTGTAGTCGAAAAATTTACAGTGGCTTTCATAGCGTTTAATTTTCTTTGTGTTGTGGAAAATATTTTTTTCAAGATCATCGCGCATTTTTTGAATCTCCACTAGTCGAAACTGCTGAGAGTTACAAGTAATGACAGGGTAGAGTTTTTGTTGCTCATATTGGGGTGCACTAGGTGCACTAGGTGTTGTGGGAGCGTTCGGATCATAAAGAGAATTTTGAGCATCCATTTTTAAGGGAATTTTTTTAAAAAAATCGGCAACTAGTTGGTGGTGGTTAGATTTGTTTTACGGTTGATTGCTTCGTCTGCAGTCACGGCAACGGGTCTCTGAATCTGCCTATTCATTATCTGTGAGCTCCATTCTACGCATGATCTCAAACAAGTCGGTTGGATCACTTGTTTCCCTTGTGGTCTGTGGTGCCTCTTCAGCGTCAATGTTTTTGAGATTATGCAAGCGTTCAAGACGACCGATTCTTCTCACCGATTTCTGCCATTCGGTAAAAACTAAATCTACAAAGACTTTATTTGCAGTAATTCTTACTTTGATTTGATCATGCAACGCTGTTGACTGAGTCATGAACTCTTCTAAATTCCTCACTTTACATGTGTTGGTTGCGACGTTTTCTTTAATTCTATCATGCAATGCTGTTGACTGGTTCATGAACTCTTCTAAATTCCTCACTTTAACTGCGTTTGTGAAAACTCCTTCTTCAAGAATGCGCATCCGCCTATCAATGGAGTTTCTCAGAAGATTAATTGTCGATGCTAAATTTGTTCTTAAACCGTTGATTTGCGAGACTATCGAAGTTATTTCTGACCTAAGTTCATTAGTTGCGTTTAACAACGGCACATAAAGCTTATCACTTTCAAACTTCTGCCTAGCTACTTTAAGCCTGAGATCTTCCATGTTTATCTGTAGCTGGTGCATGGAGCGCTCTAATTGTTTCAGTCTGTTTTTATTCAGTTTGATCTCTGGGATCTTTTCGTCGCTGTTGATATATCGCCTGTCAAGGATGGATACTTGAGCTGATGTAAGAGCGCTGTTGCCAGAAATGGATTCACCTGCAAAGTTTATCGACATCTTTTAATAGCAAATTTTAAATTACAGTTCTTTTTTCTTTGCTGATAATCACAAACTGGTAAGGCTGATTCCACTTGTCATAGCAAAGATTAACGAATTCCTCTTGTGAAATCTTTCTGCTTGAGTTTTTTGTTGGATTTATGAAATAGGCAGGCGCAATGACCTCATTGTAAAATCTTTTTAACCTGTCCTGTGGAATGGTTGGAAACAGGAGAATCAGATTGCAGTTCCCACGAATTGTTTTGTTCGGGAGCTCGAACCAGTTCTGTGCAATGTAAATTACATTACAATTGTTATGTCGCCCTCTTGTAAAATAGTTTTCTATCTGCTTCTGTGGGCCTGTCATACAATCATCAAAGACGATCAAATGCTTTCTCCCCTTTTCTAGCTCATCTGGTTGGGGTAGAAGTTTGGTCTTTGGATCAGCCTGTGGATCTCCATAGGTGAACACTTTAATGTTCTGCCATTTTTCATTGTCTTTGAGGTGCTTTGCATATTCGGCAGCTACAATTTCAGGGTTACTGGGAAGGCTCATTTGGTTATTAAAACATGCAATAATGTCCTCTTTGTTCAGCTTGTTTTGAAGCCCTGCAATCAGCATTCTATACTCATCTTGATACAGTGTGGGAGAGTAGATGTGCAGAGTGTCATAGTCGATAAATCCAGGTCTAAGAAGCATGTTAAAGACTCTGAATGTTTTACCTGAACCTGACGAACCAACAACAATGCATCTGAAGTGACTCGGGATTGACTCATGATGAGAAAACTTAATCTGATTACGCGTCCAGTGAGGATTGAAGTCGTTTGAAAAGTCCATTTTTTTCTATGATGAAAAAAAAATAATTAAATAATAAATAATTTAGATGTGTCATTTTGGGACTTAGATGTGTCATTTTGGGACTTAGATGTGTCATTTTGGGACTTAGATGTGTCATTTTGGGACTTAGATGTGTCATTTTGGTACTTAATTGTGTCATTTTGGGACTTAGATGTGTCATTTTGGGACTTAGATGTGTCATTTTGGGACTTAGATGTGTCATTTTGAGACTAGTCTTGTACCTTTACATTTCTTGTACCCTCGGAAAGTACCTTTAGTCAAATTTGAAACCACTTCCTTTTTTAATGCTTGCTCTCATCTTCTCATAGACTGCAGGGTCCACACTGTCTGGGTTTGGGGCCAGCGGGGCCAGCGGAGCCAGAGGTTGAATCTCTTGTTTAGGTGTTACAGTATCCTTTATCTTTTTGGCTGCTGTGGCTACACTGCCAGCCGCTTCGGCAACGTTCTTGATGTTCTCTTTGTTCTCTCCAATGACCTTAAAAATCTTAGCCCCCTGAGCGATCAAATCGGCAAGGCCATTCCCGGAGCGCTCTTTTCTTGGATAGTGGCCTGCAGGGAAAAGTCCAGATCCGCGTTTAATAAGATTAAGTTCCTCTTTGTCATAGTATTTGTCAATGTCTTTTTCGAAAATAAGTGGCATTTTTACTTGAAATAAATTATTTTTTGTTGAACCGCGAAAGCAGAAGCTCTCTCGCCCTTTTATCGATGTATTTTCTCTCAAGCATTTTGTCCAGGATGTTGACAAATTCTTTTCTATTCTCTCTTTCATTCCGGTCTTTGCCGCTCCTAGAAGAACCGCTACTCGCTTGTAGATTTCAGCTATTCCTTTTCCAGATTTGGGTGGTTGGTCTTGGGGTTGTGGAGTTGGTTGGGCTTGTGGCTGCTGGGGAGGTGATCCAAAAGACTGCTCACTTTCAGAGATGGAACTGTCATGTGGCGCCTGTCTTTGTTGAGGTGTGAAAACTCTTTGCTTGATTCTGTTCATTCGATCTGGAGAGTGTTGTTCTAAGTGTTGCCAGTCTGTTGGGTGATCATTTTTATACTTAGCTACTTGAGTCGGATCTGCATTTTCCAGTTGCCTGAGTACTTGTTCTTCTGTGAAATGTTGCTGCTGTTGTGGCGGTTGCTGTTGTTGCTGTTGTTGTTGTTGTTGTTGTCTTATGACCTCTTCCTGATCCGGCAAACCAAACCATTGTTTAAAGTATTTGTATTTTCTAAATCTGTTCAAGACAATCCCGTTTTCATGTAAAATTTTCAAAACACCGTTGTTCTTGAGCATATCTATATCCCTATCGAGAGCAAAGGTAACAAGATCTTTGTAATTTTTGAGCTGCTTTTTAGACGTATTCTCTAGATTTTTAGTCATGTAATCAAGTAAAGTTTGAGTGAACTGGATTCTTTTAGTTTTTGCGCCTTTATTGATTGAAATGTTTTCCTTTGTCACTTCAATGTTGTAATCCACCGGTTCCTTGGTAATTTCTTTTCGCCAGGCGCTAATTCCAAAAATATATTTTCCATCATCCACTACGGGGCCAAAAAAGTTATCCGTCACTTTCATCTGCACCGGTTGTCCTGGTTCCTGAGCCTGTGGTTGTCCTGGTGAAGATGGGATTTTACCCAATGTGTTTTGCAAGTGGCTCTCTTGAATATCATCAACTGCTTCCTTCACAGTGTCGAGGTTTTTCTTCGCTTCTGTGTATCCGGGTTTGTGAAATTCGGTGGCTGCTTGGACAAACTCATTGTAGGATTGTTGCTCCTTATTTATTAGCCCGGTAACTCGTTTCTCTGCTTGTGCTAGCTTCTCCAATTCAGATATCTGCTGTGTACTTTTTCGCTTCATTTCTTATTTTATTTTATTTTTAGTTAAAAAATGAACGACCCACTGACACCAGTTTTCTACAAAATTAACAAGCCTATTTTGAGTGATGATAGCACAATCAAAGCGACTCAGGTAAGAGTTCCCAGTCAGGAAAATCAGAATGAAACTAATCTTGGTCCTGGCCAAACACTGACATTTACATACAATGGATGTTCGTCTTTGGTTAGTGTGCACAGTCTTAAGAGCGGCTTCCATATGACATTTCAATTCAAGACAAAGGGTGGTGCGGATGCGGCTCGTGCTAACGTTGACAAGCATGATGCGGATGTGGCTCTGATCAGTAACTTTTGGGCGTACATGTTCAAGGAGTTTAGTGTATCGAATGGGAGCACTGAGTTGGAGCGAATCGCCAACTTTGGAATTGTCTATGACGCTCATTGTTTGATCGAGAATCCTGATTTTATTCAATTGGGAAGTGGTGCGGGTTTTATTGCAGACGAAAAAGAAGGAGATATCAATGACAGTGGCTATAAAAAGAGGAAGAAGAGATACAACTATGCATTGCAAGGTGCAGATGATGCTGCTAAAAACCCGCTGTATCGGTCTGTTGATGTATTTGTACCACTGAGATTCATGAGTGGATTCTGTAATACATTTAATCGACTGACTAGTAACTTTAGCTACACCTTTAGGATGACTAGAGATGATCGCAGTAGAGTGTTGTGGACTGGGGCGGATCACACAAGGATGGAGGTGAAGCTAACCGGAATCGAGCTGTATTTGGAAGTCATTGAGCCAAAGACTGCACTAAAAGCGGATTATCTTAAGGCAATAGAGAAGGACATTGATGTTGCATACACGGCCTACATGTGTCGAGATGAGCGAAACGAAACTAGAACAAACATCTGCATTAAAGAGGGATCATGCAGCAATCCACGGTATATTATTATTAACATGAGAAACCCAAATAGCATTATACGCTACATGCATGGAGACGTGCGGTCCATTCAGCATGAAATCAGTGATAATCTTTACCCTGCACTGCCACAAAATGGAGATTTCAGTCAGAACAAGATTAGCAAATTTTACAGCGAGTTGGTCGACTTGGCTGTGAAAGAGAACAACGGAATTGCTATCACTGCTCTTCAATATGGAACTCTATATCCAATGTTTGGCGCTGATGTGTCTGCCAGACAAATGCCTACTGATAACAGCCCTGTGAATATCGTGACTAACATTGAGAGGACTGTCGCAACACCCGTGGACCTGTACATTATCTATGCATTTGAGAGGAAGGTGAAGCTTAACATGATCAACAATTCATCCAGTAAAGTTTAAATATTTTTTTTTGTGGGTGAAAAAAATGGAAGCTATAGCCGAAAGACTAAACAATATTATTTCGCACTCCAAGGAGAGCATTCCTATTACAATAACTGGGCGGATTAATGACTCAAACGGGATATTTGTTCAAAAATTAGAGCAGGCGATTAGCCTGGATCCAGGTGCTAATTACCATGTCTATCTTAACGACTTCACTGGTTGGTCAAACGTTCCCAATGTGATGGCAGCAAATAATAAGTTTTATTACAAATGGAAAGGTGCAGCAGCAGACCCTGTGGTATTCCATGTGAGCACGCAAAGTGTGGATACCTACAATAACTTTCTAGAAAACGTCTTTACTAAAAGAGGCCATTTCGAGACACCTGATGCGAGTAAGCCAGAGAAGAAACTGTTCCCTGTCAAACTAACCTATGATCTCACTGTAATGAGAGTGGTCATGCAAGTTCACAAAGATGCGGAGGTTGAGTTTAAAGATGACACTTGGTATAGGGAATTGGGATTCGTGAAGAAAGTTTATAAGGCAGAATCCACAGCGCGGACTGTCACTCAAGCATCGGGGGCCGTTAGCATGGCCCGGGAAAGTGTACGCGGTTTGTTCTTAGCACCCAATATAGCAGACATTGTAAAGGGTTTGAATATTCTAATCAGAAGCAATCTCAGTCTTGATTGGGTATTTAAGGGAAAGCGAACGAATATTTTGTACAACATCTCCAACTCTGTTGCTGGAGGACAGATGGTGGTAGAGAAACCAAATCCAGTGAAAAGAGTTGTATTGAGTAATAAAGAGATTCACGAGATTGTGCTACAGTTTGAGACTGAAGATGGGATGGGCGTTGATTTTAATGGGGAAGAGTTTGTATTGACGTTGATCATTGAAAGAATGTAAGAAATCACAATTGTCTAATGATTTCTACAAAGTTATAGTAGCTGTCGTAATCTTTTACATAGGTTACTCCATACTTATGAAACCAGTGTCTTTGGAGAGCTAGATTAATATTAGGGACATTGATATCAACGTCGGGCCAATATTTTCTCATGTACTCGCTGCATTCAAGTTTGCATCGGTACTTACTCTTGTAATTAGGCTCGTGCGCTTTGTAATAAGAACCTGGAGAGACAACTGGAAACATTTTTAGAGAAAATTTAATTTTTTTTCAAAGGGTAAGGACCCTGGGTTAGGGGGTTTAAAGTTTTAGGGATCTGGTTTCATGTTGCGAATTGAATGTGGGGAGAAGAATGCAGATTGTTTTCTGATTGTTTCGAAGATGCTATGGGTGGATGTCAGTGGATTATGTCAGTGTCAGTGAGCATAACAGGTGTCAGTGGACCCATATTCCCATATTCTGTCAGTCATAATATGGATGGATTTAATGGGATTAAAGTTTTCGGATCAAGTGCAACCCCTCCCCTTTTTCAAGATTCTGTCGGGATAATATAGATAGATTTAATGGGATTATGGAGGACGTTTTGTGAGCGAGTGCGACCCCCCTTTTTTTCTGATTCTGTCAGGGATAATATGGATGGATTTAATGGGATTATGGAGGAGGTTTTTGGAGCAGGTGCGACCCCCCTTTTTTTCTGATTCTGTCAGGGATAATATGGATGGATTTAATGGGATTATGGAGGAGGTGAAAAATTTTGTCCCAGAAGCCCCCTCATGACATCTACTCTTTTGTTTTACTGTGTGTTTTCCTGCTATTTAAAATCTTCTTAATTTATTTTCGAGCTGCAGTAACAAATCAGTGTAAATATGAGCAGATGAGCTGATTTCTATTGGTTATCCAGTTGGCAGGACTGAATGCCACGCTTCACAGCTGCGTCAGTTCGCTTCATCACCCCCATCGGTATTCACTGTTGCACAGGAAATTTTCAATTTTTGCTTCAACGCAGCAATCGCTTTTCTTTGTTTCTCTCTCTCCAAATTGTTCCGTTTTGCTTTGCTTTGCCTGTGTTTTTCTGCTTGCTTTTTTGTTGATGCTTTTTTTGCTTTTTGTTGATCGCTTTGAACTTGAAGCGGCAACGCTGCGAGAGACACGAGAGAGTCGAATCTAGTCATGACAGAGGGCCGCGACCGCAGGACTCGCTCCGCTGTCAATTTCTTTGCTCCAGCGATCGGTCCTGCGGCCTTGTGGCTCTCCGACCTGTAAATAGATACCGTACTACTGTTTTGCTTGTAGTAACAGTACACTGTGTACTTGTATTGTACCATGTAATTGAACTCGTTTTCAATATGATTTTCTTCATAATTAGTGGCGCCTTATAGGAAGTGCACGATGTACTATTTGTTGTTAAGTCTAGCATCAAGATATCTGTTTCATAAGATTGATTATATTCGTATAGATTATCAGCTTTGTTGAATGCTTTTGTTTATTTATTTCGTTTCAAAATGCTGCTTTTGATCGTTTCCTTAAACGGCACAATTTTTGGAGTCAATGGTCTCAAATTGTATAGAAAATTTGCTTACATATGCTTTGTTTAATACTTACAGTAGCGTAAACGTTTTATTTAACTGTTTCGTCAGACGCACTGTTGTAACGTGACTTCAATTTTAAGCTGAAAAATCAATAAATGAATAAACCCAGTGTTTTATTTAGAATCTATCCCACATAGTTAATCCTTTCCCAGTTTCACATCCCATACATCTGTTTTTGATTCAAATACAAGTGTTCACTAGCTATTAAACATATACTTATGATTGTCGATTGATTTATGCTTCAAAATTATGTACTGGTCTACTTTTGTTGATTACTTCTAAACGATACAGCCTACTTTCCATGCTTGAGTAGTAGAGAAGTGGATCGTTCTTAAATTTACCTACAAATATTGTAGTAAAATCGACCTCTGGTTTTCTTTCTTAAACAAGCAAGACTCAAACGGGCGCAGCGGGGGTATAAGAGGCCTGTCGCTTTGAAAAGTAGCCAAGCTAGCAAAGTTTGTTATCGCAAATGCACAGAGTAGAAACTTTTCTTGAGCTTGCAGCGCGGGGAACCGTTTCACCTTGTTGGCCAATGCCGACTTGGAGACGGGGGGAGAGGAGAGGCGGAGGGGTATGCCAGACATGCAGGCTCAAGAAGCTCAAGGGCAGAGAGCCGCCGGGAGGCTTCCGCAGCTACTGTACGAAAACTTTTCTTTCTGCCCTAAGAATTTCTTCAACTCTTTCATCTGTGCACCTGCTGGCTACTAGAAGAAGCAGAAAATTGCGCTCAGGAAACGGGCGGCTTGGCGAGATCAAATCTCACCTGGAAAAGCAGAAGTTAACACGCAGCCAGCTCAGTGAAAGTAATTGTGATTTTCTGCAACAGCGATCCGAATGGAAGACGACGGCGAGGAGCCTCTGAGCGACGGCTCCAGCGATGACAGAGGCTCGGAGCGGGAGGGGGAGCTGCCACAGAATGGCTTGCGGACTAATGAGGCAGACAGGTGCGCCATTCTGTACGATAAGCAGAACCAGGTGAGTGACATTGACTATAAGTAGAAATTATGGATTGCTAATCTAGCTAACAGGCAGAGGAACAGACTGGATTGCTAATCTAGCTAACAGGCAGAGGAATAGAGTGGATTGCTAATCTAGCTAACAGGCAGAGGAATAAATGGATTGCTAATCTAGCTAACAGGCAGAGGAATAAATGAATTGCTAATCTAGCTAACAGGCAGAGGAATAAATGGATTGCTAATCTAGCTAACAGGCAGAGGAATAAATGGATTGCTAATCTAGCTAACAGGCAGAGGAACAGACTGGATTGCTTATCTAGCTAACATCTAGCTAACAGGCAGAGGAATAAATGGATTGCTAATCTAGCTAACAGGCAGAGGAACAGACTGGATTGCTTATCTAGCTAACATCCAGCTAACAGGCAGAGGAACAGAATGGATTGCTAATCTAGCTAACATCTAGCTAACAGGCAGAGGAACAGAATGGATTGCTAATCTAGCTAACAGGCAGATAACAGAGTGGATTGCTAATTTAGCCAGCAGGCAGAGGAGAACAGAATGGATTGCTAATCTAGCTAACAGGCAGAGGAATAAATGGATTGCTAATCTAGCTAACAGGCAGAGGAATAAATGGATTGCTAATCTAGCTAACAGGCAGAGGAACAGACTGGATTGCTAATCTAGTCAGCAGGCAGAGGAACAGAGTGGATTGCTAATCTAGTCAGCAGGCAGAGGAGAACAGAGTGGATTGCTAATCTAGCTAACAGGCAAAGGAGAACAGAGTGGATTGCTAATCTAGCCAGCAGGCAGAGGAGAACAGAGTGGATTGCTAATCTAGCTAACAGGCAAAGGAGAACAGAGTGGATTGCTAATCTAGCCAGCAGGCAGAGGAGAACAGAGTGGATTGCTAATCTAGCTAACAGGCAGAGGAATAGAGTGGATTGCTAATCTAGCTAACAGGCAAAGGAGAACAGAGTGGATTGCTAATCTAGCTAACAGGCAGATAACAGAGTGGATTGCTAATCTAGCTAACAGGCAAAGGAGAACAGAGTGGATTGCTAATCTAGCCAGCAGGCAGAGGAGAACAGAGTGGATTGCTAATCTAGCTAACAGGCAAAGGAGAACAGAGTGGATTGCTAATCTAGCCAGCAGGCAAAGGAGAACAGAGTGGATTGCTAATCTAGCTAACAGGCAAAGGAGAACAGAGTGGATTGCTAATCTAGCTAACAGGCAAAGGAGAACAGAGTGGATTGCTAATCTAGCCAGCAGGCAGAGGAGAACAGAGTGGATTGCTAATCTAGCTAACAGGCAAAGGAGAACAGAGTGGATTGCTAATCTAGCTAACAGGCAGATAACAGAGTGGATTGCTAATCTAGCTAACAGGCATAGGAGAACAGAGTGGATTGCTAATCTAGCTAACAGGCAAAGGAGAACAGAGTGGATTGCTAATCTAGCTAACAGGCAGAGGAATAGAGTGGATTGCTAATCTAGCTAACAGGCAAAGGAGAACAGAGTGGATTGCTAATCTAGCTAACAGGCAAAGGAGAACAGAGTGGATTGCTAATCTAGCTAACAGGCAGATAACAGAGTGGATTGCTAATCTAGCTAACAGGCAAAGGAGAACAGAGTGGATTGCTAATCTAGTCAGCAGGCAGAGGAACAGAGTGGATTGCTAATCTAGTCAGCAGGCAGAGGAACAGAGTGGATTGCTAATCTAGTCAGCAGGCAGAGGAACAGAGTGGATTGCTAATCTAGTCAGCAGGCAGAGAACAGAGTGGATTGCTAATCTAACTAACAGGCAAAGGAGAACAGAGTGGATTGCTAATCTAGCCAGCAGACAGAGGAGAACAGAGTGGATTGCTAATCTAGCTAACAGGCAAAGGAGAACAGAGTGGATTGCTAATCTAGCCAGCAGGCAGAGGAGAACAGAGTGGATTGCTAATCTAGCTAACAGGCAGATAACAGAGTGGATTGCTAATCTAGCTAACAGGCAAAGGAGAACAGAGTGGATTGCTAATCTAGTCAGCAGGCAGAGGAACAGAGTGGATTGCTAATCTAGTCAGCAGGCAGAGGAACAGAGTGGATTGCTAATCTAGTCAGCAGGCAGAGGAACAGAGTGGATTGCTAATCTAGTCAGCAGGCAGAGAACAGAGTGGATTGCTAATCCAGCTAACAGGCAAAGGAGAACAGAGTGGATTGCTAATCTAGCCAGCAGGCAGAGGAGAGCAGAGTGGATTGCTAATCTAGCTAACAGGCAAAGGAGAACAGAGTGGATTGCTAATCTAGCCAGCAGGCAGAGAAGAACAGAGTGGATTGCTAATCTAGCCAGCAGGCAGAGATAAACAGAGTGGATTGCTAATCTAGCCAGCAGGCAGAGAAGAACAGAATGGATTGCTAATCTAGCCAACAGGCAAAGGAGAACAGAGTGGATTGCTAATCTAGCCAGCAGGCAGAGAAGAACAGAGTGGATTGCCAATCTAGCCAGCAGGCAGAGAAGAACAGAGTGGATTGCTAATCTAGCTTACAGGCAGAGGAATAGAGTGGATTGCTAATCTAGCTAACAGGCAAAGGAGAACAGAGTGGATTGCTAATCTAGCTAACAGGCAGATAACAGAGTGGATTGCTAATCTAGCTAACAGGCAAAGGAGAACAGAGTAGATTGCTAATCTAGCCAGCAGGCAGAGAAGAACAGAGTGGATTGCTAATCTAGCTAACAGGCAAAGGAGAACAGAGTGGATTGCTAATCTAGCTAACAGGCAGAGGAACAGAGTGGATTGCTAATCTAGCCAGCAGGCAGAGGAGAACAGAGTGGATTGCTAATCTAGCTAACAGGCAAAGGAGAACAGAGTGGATTGCTAATCTAGCTAACAGGCAGATAACAGAGTGGATTGCTAATCTAGCTAACAGGCAAAGGAGAACAGAGTGGATTGCTAATCTAGCCAGCAGGCAGAGGAGAGCAGAGTAGATTGCTAATCTAGCTAACAGGCAAAGGAGAACAGAGTGGATTGCTAATCTAGCCAGCAGGCAGAGGAGAACAGAGTGGATTGCTAATCTAGCTAACAGGCAAAGGAGAACAGAGTGGATTGCTAATCTAGCTAACAGGCAGATAACAGAGTGGATTGCTAATCTAGCTAACAGGCAAAGGAGAACAGAGTGGGTTGCTAATCTAGCTAACAGGCAAAGGAGAACAGAGTGGATTGCTAATCTAGCTAACAGGCAAAGGAGAACAGAGTGGATTGCTAATCTAGCTAACAGGCAGAGGAATAGAGTGGATTGCTAATCTAGCTAACAGGCAGAGGAGAACAGAGTGGATTGCTAATCTAGCTAACAGGCAGATAACAGAGTGGATTGCTAATTTAGCCAGCAGGCAGAGGAGAACAGAATGGATTGCTAATCTAGCTAACAGGCAAAGGAGAACAGAGTGGATTGCTAATCTAGCTAACAGGCAGATAACAGAGTGGATTGCTAATTTAGCCAGCAGGCAGAGGAGAACAGAATGGATTGCTAATCTAGCCAACAGGCAAAGGAGAACAGAGTGGATTGCTAATCTAGCCAGCAGGCAGAGAAGAACAGAATGGATTGCTAATCTAGCTAACAGGCAAAGGAGAACAGAGTAGATTGCTAATCTAGCCAGCAGGCAGAGAAGAACAGAGTGGATTGCTAATCTAGCCAACAGGCAGAGAAGAACAGAGTGGATTGCTAATCTAGCCAGCAGGCAGAGGAGAACAGAGTGGATTGCTAATCTAGCTAACAGGCAAAGGAGAACAGAGTGGATTGCTAATCTAGCCAGCAGGCAGAGGAGAACAGAGTGGATTGCTAATCTAGCTAACAGGCAAAGGAGAACAGAGTGGATTGCTAATCTAGCTAACAGGCAAAGGAGAACAGAGTGGATTGCTAATCTAGCTAACAGGCAGAGGAACAGAGTGGATTGCTAATCTAGCTAACAGGCAAAGGAGAACAGAGTGGATTGCTAATCTAGCCAGCAGGCAGAGGAGAACAGAGTGGATTGCTAATCTAGCTAACAGGCAAAGGAGAACAGAGTGGATTACTAATCTAGCTAACAGGCAGATAACAGAGTGGATTGCTAATCTAGCTAACAGGCAAAGGAGAACAGAGTGGATTGCTAATCTAGCTAACAGGCAAAGGAGAACAGAGTGGATTGCTAATCTAGCCAGCAGGCAGAGGAAAACAGAGTGGATTGCTAATCTAGCTAACAGGCAGAGGAATAGAGTGGATTGCTAATCTAGCTAACAGGCAAAGGAGAACAGAGTGGATTGCTAATCTAGCTAACAGGCAAAGGAGAACAGAGTGGATTGCTAATCTAGTCAGCAGGCAGAGGAACAGAGTGGATTGCTAATCTAGTCAGCAGGCAGAGAACAGAGTGGATTGCTAATCTAGCTAACAGGCAAAGGAGAACAGAGTGGATTGCTAATCTAGCCAGCAGGCAGAGGAGAGCAGAGTGGATTGCTAATCTAGCTAACAGGCAAAGGAGAACAGAGTGGATTGCTAATCTAGCCAGCAGGCAGAGGAGAACAGAGTGGATTGCTAATCTAGCTAACAGGCAAAGGAGAACAGAGTGGATTGCTAATCTAGCCAGCAGGCAGAGGAGAACAGAGTGGATTGCTAATCTAGCTAACAGGCAAAGGAGAACAGAGTGGATTGCTAATCTAGCTAACAGGCAAAGGAGAACAGAGTGGATTGCTAATCTAGTCAGCAGGCAGAGGAGAACAGGCAACGCCAGACACACCCTGCGCTACGCATGCTCCTACCATAGCGCATTCTCGAAGGCAAGCTGGACCCTCGCGGCCAACCGGGCGACCGCCTCGCCAGCCTCTGCCTGAGCAGGCCGGCTTTTGTAGTCCGGTCCCTCCGAGAAGTCCTGGAGCCCGGCGAGCTCAGCACGGCCTGGCGCAGCTCCAAGGGCAAGGAGGCCTCCTTCAGCTGCTACAACAGAAACGTGCTGGTCGGCGTCAAGCGGCTGCAGCTCGGCGGGGTGACGGCCCGCAGCGAGGACGTTCGGCTGTATTCGGTTGGCGAGGACCCGGGCTCCCTGACAGAGCGCGATAGCCCGGCGGGCTACCATGAGGCCTATTTCACCCGGGCCGACTTCGAGGACGATGAGGAGCAGCACGAGCTGGCCAGGGCCGCGGTGGCGATGGCAGCGAAGGAGGCGACGTCCATGCGAGGTCAGCGGCAGCCGTCGAGTTCCGTTATCACGGCGAAGCGGACTTGACAATCCAACCGCTCTACTTTTAGTAGAGGGTCGAAAGCATTTTCTAAGCGCATTATTGTATTAACATGAAAATTTCTAATCATTTCGGCTGCGACTAGAGGCTCTACTCTAAGTAGCATCTTGTGCTCATGTGTTTATAGTATGAAAAATTGCAATTGCTAAGGCAAATCTGCATTCATTGTTGTTTCTATTTATTTTCATAGCACTCTTTTAAACACCTTTGCGATTCGCTGCGTTCAGACTAAAAGCGGGAAATTTTTTCTCCGCCTGTGCTGAGCTGATCAATAATTAATTCGGTTATTGATGGCGTCTGAGTGGAGACTGTGCTGACGAATGCAATGCAGGATGCTGGGCTCAGGCCCTATCACAGCCTCCATCCGTGATCGAAATCAATCAGCTCTAATCAAAGAAAGATGGAGAGAGCGGGCGGGATATGGCGGGCCACGCAGCTGCAACTTGGGGGGGGATAACGGCCGGCCTCAATATGGGATTCAGAAAAGAAGGGCCGGCCCCGCGAGCACATCGAGGGAAGTGGGTGTAGAGACACGCGGGAACAGCGGATTCGGGATAATTATCCTCAGCGTATCGATTCGACAGGCATCGATCCTCTGCTGTCCCCTCCCTGAGCTCTGCTCTGCATGGCGACTGGACCGGCCGATAATGACGGCGAGGCCTCTGGCATCATCAAAGGTGCTCTCTCTCTCTCTGCCCCTCCATCTCAGCTGCTTTGATCAGCTGTCTCCCTAAAATGAGGCTGTTCCTATGTATATTCTTGTAAATCTATCGTACCGACCATGCTCATTACGATACAATACATATCGGTAGTTACAATCAAGTTTTAAACTATTTGGCTCTCCAAATCTCTACCCTATTCTCTCTGTTTAGTGATGTTTAATAAGATACATATCGGTAGTTATAATCGAGTTTTGGACCATTTCCCTTTCACAATCTCTACCCCATTTTCTCTTTAGTGTTGTTTATTACGATACATATCGGTAGTTACAATAGAGTTTTGGACTATTTGGCTCTCTTAATCTCTACCCGATTCTCACTTCAGTGATGTTGATTACGATACATATCGGTAGATACAATAGAGTTTAGGACTATTTGGCTCTCCTAATCTCTACCCGATTCTCTCTCTCTTGTGATGTTTTTACGATACATATCGGTAGTTATAATCAATTCTTAGACCGTTCCCTTTCCTAATCTCTCCCCGAGTCTTTCCTAATTTAAATTTCGGGTAGATTCAGAAATCCAGCTTTGTCCTTCACCCTGTGTGAGCGTTGAAATGCTTGCTGAACAGAGCCTGCCCCCTGCCGCTAACCAAGCTGCCCAAGGAAATCTATTCATCTAAATTCAACCGAGACCAAACGGCATTACCTACTTAGCCTTGCGGCCGGAATTTTCTGGCTGCCGCATCGCATCGGTATGCAAATTTTTATCCCATTTAAGGTGTCAGCTTTTGACGAATCGAAAACCGCTCCTAAGACGATGAGCTGAATTTTCCTTCCCGCTCCCAGTGTGCCTCGATACCAGATACTTAATCCCATAATTCGCCAGCTTTCAGTTGTTGATTGCATCGGCTGAAATTCCGGACAGCTGTCCGACTGTCCGCCTGTCCTTCCCCGTCATATCAAAGAGTTGAAAATCTGCTGGGTTGACGCAAAATGCCTGCTGCAACAGATCCTGCAGCTGTGTGCATTGACAGCTAGGACTGTCTCTGCTCTGTCCCCTGCTGTCTGTCCTCTGTCCCCTGCTGTCTGTCCTCTATCCCCTGCTGTCTGTCCTCTGTCCCCTGCTGTCTGTCCTCTGTCCCCTGCTGTCTGTCCTCTGTCCCCTGCTGTCTGTCCTCTGTCCCCTGCTGTCTGTCCTCTGTCCCCTGCTGTCTGTCCTCTGTCCCCTGCTGTCTGTCCTCTGTCCCCTGCTGTCTGTCCTCTGTCCCCTGCTGTCTGTGTCTTCTGCTGTCTCTGTCCCCTGCTGTCTCTGTCCCCTGCTGTCTCTGTCCCTGCTGTCTGCCCTCTGTCCCCTGCTGTCTCTCCTCTGTCCCCTGCTGTCTCTCTTCTGTCCCCTGCTGTCTGTCCTCTGTCCCCTGCTGTCTGTACTCTGTCCCCTGCTGTCTGTCCTCTGTCCCCTGCTGTCTGTCCTCTGTCCCCTGCTGTCTGTCCTCTGTCCCCTGCTGTCTGTCCTCTGTCCCCTGCTGTCTGTCCTCTGTCCCCTGCTGTCTGTCCTCTGTCCCCTGCTGTCTGTCCTCTGTCCCCTGCTGTCTGTGTCTTCTGCTGTCTCTGTCCCCTGCTGTCTCTGTCCCCTGCTGTCTCTGTCCCTGCTGTCTGCCCTCTGTCCCCTGCTGTCTCTCCTCTGTCCCCTGCTGTCTCTCTTCTGTCCCCTGCTGTCTGTCCTCTGTCCCCTGCTGTCTGTCCTCTGTCCCCTGCTGTCTCTCTTCTGTCCCCTGCTGTCTGTCCTCTGTCCCCTGCTGTCTGTCCTCTGTCCCCTGCTGTCTGTCCTCTGTCCCCTGCTGTCTGTCCTCTGTCCCCTGCTGTCTGTCCTCTGTCCCCTGCTGTCTGTCCTCTGTCCCCTGCTGTCTGTGTCTTCTGCTGTCTCTGTCCCCTGCTGTCTCTGTCCCCTGCTGTCTCTGTCCCTGCTGTCTGCCCTCTGTCCCCTGCTGTCTCTCCTCTGTCCCCTGCTGTCTCTCTTCTGTCCCCTGCTGTCTGTCCTCTGTCCCCTGCTGTCTCTGTCCCCTGCTGTCTCTGTCCCCTGCTGTCTCTGTCCCCTGCTGTCTCTGTCCCTGCTGTCTGCCCTCTGTCCCCTGCTGTCTCTCTTCTGTCCCCTGCTGTCTCTCCTCTGTCCCCTGCTGTCTCTGCCCCTGCTGTCTCTGCCCCTGCTGTCTCTGCCCTGCTGTCTGTCCTCTGTCCCCTGCTGTCTCTCCTCTGTCCCTGCTGTCTGTCCTCTGTCCCCTGCTGTCTCTGCCCCTGCTGTCTCTCCTCTGTCCCCTGCTGTCTCTCTTCTGTCCCCTGCTGTCTCTGTCCCCTGCTGTCTCTGTCCCCTGCTGTCTCTCCTCTGTCCCCTGCTGTCTCTGTCCCCTGCTGTCTCTGTCCCCTGCTGTCTCTGTCCCCTGCTGTCTCTGTCCCCTGCTGTCTCTGTCCCCTGATGTCTCTCCTCTGTCCCTGCTGTCTCTGCCCCTGCTGTCTCTGCCCCTGCTGTCTCGCCTCTGTCCCCTGCTGTTTTAAGCAAAGCGGAATCCATTTAATCGAATTGTAACTCCATTACACAATGTATTTTATCAACAAAACTAAATACCGTCTGTAACACAGTCTGTAACACGGTAAGAGATAAACCGCAAAGAGGAACGAAATCTGACAAAGATATTTGCGAGAAAATAATTAGAAAAAATAATCGAAAATGATTAGTCAGGTTCAGCGGCAACAGAGAATGGCGGCCCAACAGAGGATACAGTGCTGTGAACTACTAGCGCTATTCACTCTCACTCCGACACAGTCACTCACAGCTCTCTAGATTGCCAACTCGCCCACTTTGCCACATGAATAAATAATTTATTGTCAATCAACCTCTAAGCTCTCACCTCTCCTATATCCAGCTTCCCCATGCGCCTTCCACTCCGCCAGCACTTCATTTTGCTTCAGAGAGAAAAAATGAGTTAGAGAAGGGGAGAGAAGTTCAGCTTGACTGACTTTGACGCAGAGAGGGAGTGAACTGCTGAAAAAATCTGCCAGAATTCCGTCCACGCGAGGGTTATAAAGCCTCTCCACTTACTGCTGCTCAGAGTGAGCTCAGGGCGCGCGGGATTCCGCAGGCTCTGCTGGGTGAGCACAGGCAACTCCGCCCACAGCCCTCCCCCTCCCGCTATTGTAGACCCGCTTTCAAACCCGGAGGGCTGAGCTGTCATTCAAATAATAGCCACCCGCCACCAGGGAGGTGAGAGGCAGGTGAGCAGAGTCGCCACCAGGGAGGTGAGAGGCAGGTGAGCAGAGCCGCCACCAGGGAGGTGAGAGGCAGGTGGGCAGAGCCGCCACCAGGGAGGTGAGAGGCAGGTGAGCAGAGAGGGCAGAGCCGCCACCAGGGAGGTGAGAGGCAGGTGAGCAGAGAGAGGGCAGAGCCGCCACCAGGGAGGTGAGAGGCAGGTGAGCAGAGAGGGCAGAGCCGCCACCAGGGAGGTGAGAGGCAGGTGAGCAGAGAGGGCAGAGCCGCCACCAGGGAGGTGAGAGGCAGGTGAGCAGAGAGAGGGCAGAGCCGCCACCAGGGAGGTGAGAGGCAGGTGAGCAGAGAGAGGGCAGAGCCGCCACCAGGGAGGTGAGAGGCAGGTGAGCAGAGAGAGGGCAGAGCCGCCACCAGGGAGGTGAGAGGCAGGTGAGCAGAGAGAGGGCAGAGCCGCCACCAGGGAGGTGAGAGGCAGGTGAGCAGAGAGAGGGCAGAGCCGCCACCAGGGAGGTGAGAGGCAGGTGAGCAGAGAGAGGGCAGAGCCGCCACCAGGGAGGTGAGAGGCAGGTGAGCAGAGGCCAGAGCCCATTGACCTTCATAGCAAACGGGCCACTTACATGTAGTTTCTTTAGTCAAAACCGGCTTCATTGCAACTAGCCAGCCTAAAAAAGAATTAGAAATCATTTTTAATATACATATTGCAAATTTCAATACTCAGTACTAACCTCTGTTAGTAGTAGCTAATTCAAAGCATCAATTAGCCACACACTGAATAATATCCGCGAGTTAGATAGAGACAGGAAGTGAATTGGGGAGAAAAGGTAGGACAGTGAGTGGGATAAATTACTAATGACGAGAAAATTAACAGAGTCGTAGCGGAAGTAACTGTGAACGGATTAAAATGGGATCCCGTTCGGTTGTGAGGGTGAAACAAAATACCCCTATAGAAGATGGACCAGCACAAGTGTAAATATAGAGTGATCAAGGGAGTTGCGACATGACTGGCAGGTAAATAACGGGGGTAGGTAGAGAGGGGGGAGGAAAAGAGAGACAGGGGACAGATGGAACCGGAGGAGGGAAAGGGGGAGAGGAATATAGGGAAGAGGGATATAGGGGAGAGGGATATAGGGGAGAGGGAGAGAGAGAGGAGTGGAAGAGAGAGGGAGAGAGGGAGATAGACGGAGAGAGGAGAGTGGGAGAGAGAGGGAGAGTGGGAGAGAGAGGGAGAGTGGGAGAGAGAGGGAGAGAGGGAGAGAGAGGAGTGGGAGAGAGAGGGAGAGAAGGAGAGAAGGAGAGAGGGGAGTAGGAGAGAGAGGGAGAGAGGGAGAGAGGAGAGTGGGAGAGAGAGGGAGAATGGTAGAGAGAGGGACAGTGGGATAGAGAGGGAGAGAGAGGAGTGGGAGAGAGAGGGAGAGAAGGAGAGAAGGAGAGAGGGAGTAGGAGAGAGAGGGAGAGAGGGAGAGAGGAGAGTGGGAGAGAGAGGGAGAATGGTAGAGAGAGGGACAGTGGGATAGAGAGGGAGAGAGAGAGGGGGGAGAGGGAGAGAGGGAGAGAGGAGAGTGGGCGAGAGAGGGAGAGTGGGAGAGAGAGGGAGAGAGAGGGGGGAGAGGGAGAGAGGGAGAGAGAGGAGTGGGAGAGAGAGGGAGAGAAGGAGAGAAGGAGAGAGGGGAGTAGGAGAGAGAGGGAGAGAAGGAGAGAAGGAGAGAGGGGATTACACATGCAGGAAAGCGAGTAGGAGCGTGGGAAGGAGAGAATAGATGAGCAAAAGGATAGGTGCAGGATGGCGCCGGAGTGGCAGAGGCCAGCAGTCTGCATGCAAACTTATTTAAATAATCCTTTCTATTCTCAAGTAGTGTTTGAAAACGCTGCTATTTCAACAATTTTTCAAGAAATCTGCAGTAGAGCAGTGAGTTCAGAGAATATCGCCAGTTAGGGCCTCTCCAAGCAGGCATTGAAAAATCAATGAATGAATGATGCGAGCAGCCTGTGTGAAGGGTCCTACCTATAGTATTAGAACTCATGGCTCAGGCACTCCGAATACCTGAAGGTTACAGAGGCAATGTGCTATACCGTCTTCTTCTTTTTTTCTGGAGCAGCGAAGTGTCTCCGCCGGGCCCCTATCGGTCTGTTGGCCACTCCAGATCCCAGCCTGGAAAAAAAAGTCATTTTTCTTTCCCTTCGCATGATTGCCGCCGCTCTTGAAGAAGAGGCTTGGAGTGGGAAGTGAAGGAAATTGAGTCGGAGGGGAGCTTCTGTCAGGATTTAACAAATGGTCGGGCCAGAGGAGGCTGGCCGGGAGCGATGAAGCGAGCTAGAGTAAAGCATAACCTCGTTGGTGTGCGAGGATCGCGGGGATGAGGTGCACAACGAACTTTATGAGAGACGATGAACATTTTTCTGCAAGCAGAAAATTTTAGCTCAGAAAGACTTTCATGGAGGAGCTTAAATCTCTGATCTGAAGCAAGCCACAGGGAAAAATAATTATCTTTCTTGCTTTCACGTCAACTCCTGTTACTGCTTTGCAACCTTTTTTACCTGTCTGCCTCGGCATATCACCGCTGCCTCGTGCTCTACTGCCGACTCTAATCCCCTCTAATCCGCTCTAATCCACTGTGGGTCTTCCGTGATGTCTGCCTCTTGGATTGACTCATAATCTCGACCACTCTCCCTCTCTTACATTCTTCAGCTCTCCCTCTCTCCCTCACTCTCTCACCCTCTCCCTCTCACCCTCTCTCCTCTCTCTCCTCACTCTCTCACCCTCTCTCCCTCTCACTTTCTCTCCCTCTCACCCTGTATCCCTCTCACCCTGTATCCTCTCACCCTGTATCCCTCTCACCCTGTATCCCTCACCCTGTATCCCTCTCACCCTGTATCCCTCTCACCCTGTATCCCTCTCACCCTGTATCCCTCTCACCCTGTATCCCTCTCACCCTGTATCCCTCTCACCCTGTATCCCTCTCACCTTGTATGCCTCTCACCCTTCTTCTACTCTCCCTCTCCCTCTCCCCTCTCTCCCTCTCTCGCCTTTCTCAAAGTCTGCCCAGTAGTCTGAGTAGTCTTACTCACCCAAAAATATCTCAATATTTATAAAACCGGATCGGCCAGACTCAGAGTTCATCCCCACCGGAGCGGATCTTTTTCAGCTTCCCAGCTTCAACTCAATCGCTATTCAGCTGGTGCAGTGGTGCTCAGCCACCGATTCCCGCCCTTCCCCATCTGTCACTTCTCAAGAGTGCTACAAGCCGGCACAAAAAAAGCGAGATCACCAAAGCCAAGACCGGCGACGAGAGCTGAACTCAAGCACGGCTGAGCAGGGCAAGAAGGCATCGCTACTGGTATTTGAGTATGAGAAACTGAAAACCTGCGCCGCTCAGAGACCAGTGCCGCCCTGTACAGGGCCTCTCCCATACTCCCTGCTCTGCCCATGTTAGATTTTAGTAACTGGAGACATTTCCAAGCGGAATTTTCCTATTCAAAAAATTGCAAACATCCTCCCTGCCAAACTCACTCACTCGCTCCCTCTCTCTCTCTCTCTCTCTCAATCTTCTGCCTGTCTTCAAGGCAGCTCAGGTGCGCGCGAGCAAGGCGATAGAATACCTAGAATGGGAGAGAAAGAGGTGAGAGGCGGAGGCCGTTGGGACAGCCGGGATTCAGCAGCCGCTGAGATGGGGAAGCTGAGGGAAGGGGACGGCTTGACTGAACAGGGAGTTCAGGCTGTCAGCTGGGGGAATTTCGCCTGCGGCGTCCGACCGGCCGACACCGAGGGGCTCCAGTTGGCGGCGCTGCTGCTGTAGCTGGAGACGCTGACGCTGCGATCGTACACTTGCTGCGGCTGCTGCTGCTGCTGATGATGATGATGAAGCTGTTGGAGATGCTGTGGCGTCTGGCCGAGCCGGCCTATCAGAGGCGAACCGGCGGCGCTTTTGCTGGCTGAGCCGCTTCTGTAGGCAGACGGCGAGGATGCCTGCCGCTGGTACAGCAGGGCCGCCGTGCTGATGCTGCTGATGCGCCAGCAGCGGCTGCCTGGCTGGCGATCCCTGGCCAATGGAGTCCATGCCAGCCATGGAGCTCATGGCCGTCAGCGGGATGCACTCCGGCGGCAGCTTCAACCCGTCCGCGCCGACAAAGCCGCCGCTCTTGATCAAACTGCCGGCGTTGAGATCGTTGTCGTTGTCGGCGTCGCGATCCTCTTCATCGTCGTCTTCGAAGTGCTCGGCCCTCGCGCTGACGCCGCGGCGGCCGATGACTGTTGAGCGCCCGAGACCCGAGCTGCAGCAGCCGCCGCCACCGCCGCCGCCACCGCCGCCGCCTCCGCCCGTGGCTTCAAAGTAAACGTAGCGCTTGAAGGCGAAGACGGACTGGAAGGAGCTCGCCAGGATCTGCGCCGAGTGCGCTGTCACGGCCACGATGTGGAGGAAAATTCGACGGTCGATGCCGCGGCACCGGCTGACCAGGTACCAGTCCTGCTGGAAGTCGGCGCTGCCCGCCACGTAGCGGCGCAGGTCGGACTCGACCAGAACGCCGACAATGCTCATGCCGATGGCCATGAGGCCCAGCATGGCAGCTAGCAGGCTCAGCACCATGCTGCTGATTGAGGCGCGCGCGCCGCCGCTGCCGCGTGAGGTGCCGAGCGCCAGCAGGCCGTTGGCGGCGTAGAAGGCGCCGGTCCAGGTGCCAACGGCCAGGAAGCCGGCGAAGCACTGGTCGAAGTGGCATGCGATCGAGGCGACAAACGCGGCCGCGCCTGTGCCGATCTGGGCCAGCGCGGTGGCCTGCACCCGCTTGGCGAAGGGCGAGCCGCCGCCACTACCGCCGCCGCCGCCTTCGCTGTCGCCGCCGTCTCGAGCACAACGCCGGCACATGATTTCAATTATTCTGTATGGTAAAGTGAAGCGCCTCGGCTGCAAGGTAGCCAGGGCAGCCGCTGTAGAATTGAGGAGACTGGGAGGGCAGGGGTGCCTATCTTATGAGCAGAAGCGCTGAAAGCTCTGCTATTGGCCGGGACCGCCGGGCTGAGGACTGGATGGCGTGACAGGGTGAGTGGATACGCCCTCGCCTTCGCTTCTGACTCCTTGACCGTGGGATAGATTAGCAACCCATGTACTAGATTATGAATTCAGTCTAGTATTTTCATGATATTTTATTAGATTAGCGATCCTTTCCACTGCTACATCAATGGTGACTAGATTAGCAATCCATTCTAATCCTTCATCACTCGTGTTGGCTAGATTAGCAAGCCATTCTAATCCTTTATTACTCATGTTGGCTAGATTAGCAATCCATTCTAATCCTTGATCACTCGTGCTCGTGCTCACTAGATTAGCAATCCATTCTAATCCTTCATCACTCATGCTCACTAGATTAGCAATCCATTTTAATCCTTGATCACTCGTGTTGGCTAGATTAGCGAACCGTTCTAATCCTTATCCACATGTGTTGGTTAGATTAGCAATCCATTCTAATCCTTCATCACTCATGTTCACTAGATTAGCAATCCATTCTAATCCTTCATCACTCGTGTTCACTAGATTAGCAATCCATTCTAATCCTTCATCACTCGTGTTGTCTAGATTAGCGAACCGTTCTAATCCTTATCCACATGTGTTGGCTAGATTAGCAATCCATTCTAATCCTTCATCACCCATGTTGGCTAGATTAGCAATCATTCCAATCCTGTATCACTCGTGTTGGCTAGATTAGCAATCCATTCTAATCCTTCATCGCTCATGCTCACTAGATTAGCAATCCATTCGAATCCTTTATCACTCATGTTGGCTAGATTAGCAATCCTTTCTAATCCTTTATCACTCATGTTGGCTAGATTAGCGAACCATTCTAATCCTTTATTACTCATGTTGGCTAGATTAGCGAACCATTCTAATCCTTTATTACTCATGTTGGCTAGATTAGCGAACCATTCTAATCCTTTATTACTCATGTTGGCTAGATTAGCAAGCCATTCTAATCCTTCATCACTCGTGTTGGCTAGATTAGCAATCCATTCTAATCCTTCATTCTCTCTATGATGCGCAACATGGCAGATCGGGTCAGCCGCAGTGCAATAATCATATTGTCGAATCATTGTGCAAAGCGGAGCCCGGGGCTAAAAAAGAAGACAGGATTTGCTGCTCGCAAATTGCTTGGGCGGGGCTTCTAGCCTCTTTGACTAGAGAGTCGCTTCTTCTTTTGTTACTTTAACCAGCCCACCTGGCCTCATTCGGGGCCGCCTCCCGACCTACCCCGAAGCGGGATCATTAGCGAGCAGCATACCAAGCCTCCCCTCGCCATCATTCCGTTCCCCCCTTTGCTCTCCCATTTTCTCAATCATTTAATGCATCATTTTGCATGGAAACTCCTATTCTGCATTAGAAATAAAGAATCTGAGGAATAGCTCCTGTCGGATGCTCTATTCTATAACAGCTACTATAAGTAGTGGAACAAGAGCGAGCCTACACACCATTTACATCAAATAGCATTGCTTATCTTCCAGGTAACATTAAATATTTCCCTGTGTGCTGCTCTGGCCAAATTTAAGCAGTTTTTGTTTAAAAACTAATTATTCAAATACTAGTCAAATTCAATCTATCAATATGCGACAAGAAAACGCATCCAATTGGACACCCGGACACATCCAATACATGTGTATGACATACGGACACCTTCAATAGATACACCAGACAGAAAACACCAGACAGGACACCCGGAAACACCTGATAAAAAACACCTGATAAAGCACAAGAACACACCCGGACACACCTGATAGGACACTCGGACACACCAGACAACGAACCCGGACACACCTGATAGGACACAAGGACACACCTGATAAAACACAAGGACACACCTGATAGGACACAAGGACACACTTGGTATGACACAAGGACACACCGACAACGAACCCGGACACACCTGATAGGACACAAGGATACACTTGGTATGACACAAGGACACACCGGACAACGAACCCGGACACACCTGATAGAACACAAGGACACACCTGATAGAACACAAGGACACACCTGATAGGACACAAGGACACACTTTGTATGACACAAGGACACACCTGATAGGACACAAGGACACACCGGACAACAAACCCGGACACACCTGATAGGACACAAGGACACACCTGGTAGGACACAAGGACACACCTGGTAGGACACAAGGACACACCTGGTAGGACACAAGGACACACCTGGTAGGACACAAGGACACACCTGGTAGGACACAAGGACACACCTGGTAGGACACAAGGACACACCTGGTAGGACACAAGGACACACCTGGTAGGACACAAGGACACACCAGACAGGACATTCGGACACACCTGATAGGACACTCGGACACACCAGACAGGACATTCGGACACACCTGATAGGACACTCGGACACACCAGACAGGACATTCGGACACACCTGATAGGACACAAGGACACACCTGATAGAACACAAGGACACTGTAAGCCAGGGAGCACCAGAAAAAGAAACTACAGAACAATTCCCGCACTGATTGGCCTTGTATCCCTCCAGCTTGATACTCCAATTTCATGCGCAGTCAGGCCCGAGCTGAAGCCCCAACTGCGGCTCAGGCACAGCTGAACTGATCAAGTGGAGTCCAGTGTTTGCCCATCGCCAAGAGAATCAGAGACAGAGAGGGGGAGAAACTGAGAAAGACAGAGTTTTAGATAGAGAGAAGATCAGTAAAGTCTCTCGATTTCTCCCTAGTCCTTGAGTTTCTTTCCAGTCCAATTAGATTTACGCTGAGAGAGAGATTGAGATTGAGTAGAATTCAAGCCGATCGATTGAATAGACAGTTGCCTTAAGTTATGGAGTTCCAAAAATACTATACTAACGTCTCACTAACAATACTTGTACTTACATAAGTATTGCTTTTGTCAGCCTAACTGAGAATAAAGCCATCCAATGTGAGAATCCTGCCTACGCTGACTGCGAAGGGCCTGGCTGCATGCAGCCTTAGTCTATGGGCCATAGACAATAAAGGACAAGCAAAGTGATAAAAAGCCATCCAATGTGAGAATCGATTGGTCCATGCGTCGTATTCTTTTATTTTTATACCTTCTGAGCTTCTGAGCCATATGACTAGCCAATCCTAGCTTATCCTTTATAGTCTATGGCTCATAGACTAGGCTGGACGCAGCTAGGCCCTTCGTATTCAGCGTAGGCAGGATTCTCACATTGGATGGCTTTTTATCACTTTGCTTATCCTTTATAGTCTATGGCCCATAGACTAAGGCTGCACGCAGCCAGGCCCTTCGCAGTCAGCGTAGGCAGGATTCTCACTTTGGATGGCTTTATTCTCAGTTAGGCTGACAAAACCAATACTGCTTTTGTTCTCCATTCTCTAGAGCAGCAGTCACTACACTCGGCCATAGACAAAAATAGTGTGGGCCAGCTTCAAGGAGTTCTATAGTTAGCATCTGGAGTGGAAACGAGGTCAGGTCAAGGCTCTGCTCTCTGGTTAAAAGACAATCAAGTTTTCTGGCTACATTTCTACATGATTTCTACCCTGGGAGAGGCTAAAAACTGAAAAAATACAATTTCCAATGAATCTGCACTGACCTTCGGGTTGTCTCTATGCTTCAGCCTTGCTGTTAGAATTGGGAGCCAGGGCAGGGAGCGCATTTCCGTCTGAACAAATCAATTAAATACGCAGCAGCTCAAATAGACATGAAAATGCACTTTAGGCTCGAGTCTGGGAGATCGTTGGGCCATCCAGGGCTTAAGCGGTTTAACTATTCCTATATGATGGAATTTCTCAACCCATCGAAAATTCACATATCATATCTGCATTTGATATTATGGAGAACTACCTATACATTTATTTGAGCCGATTTCTGTATATTTAAATGATGTAGCATCTTTAGCAGCAAAAGCAGCAGACAGGCAATATGACAACTCTTGTTGACTCAAGTAGCGAATGTCCCACTTGCACTTGCAAGCCAGCTATCCTGAACTTCCATGGTATATATTTGACACGACCTGGCCTAGAACCACCTCCAGCCTTCTGCTCCACTGATTTCTTGTACCTCCAGGTAGCACAGCGCACTAATTAAAACGGCATCCCGATCTTATCAGTTCAATTTAACTAATTACCTTATGCCGAGCGGGTGAGAGAGTAGATGGACAAAAAACTGTAGACTATTTTTTCTCACTAAAGTTATGGGTATGGCAATGACCTTCTAGGATTGAAACCCGGCTGTAGGACCGTGGGCTTCCATAGTATAGCGATTCTCTATTGGCTGGTTTCAATATTAATGATTAGAATTTATCCTTGTACTTTGCCTTATCCTTTTAGATGTTAGTGAAGAGTCTCATCTCAGGGTGAGATGTTAGTGAAGAGTCTCAGGGTGAGATTTTAGTGAAGAAGAGTCTCCAGGGTGAGATGTTAGTGAAGAGTCTCAGGGTGAGATTTTAGTGAAGAAGAGTCTCCAGGGTGAGATTTTAGTGAAGAATCTCAAGGTGAGATTTTAGTGAAGAAGAGTCTCAGGGTGAGATGTTAGTGAAGAGTCTCAGGGTGAGATTTTAGTGAAGAATCTCAGGGTGAGATGTTAGTGAAGAATCTCAGGGTGAGATGTTAGTGAAGAATCTCAGGGTGAGATGTTAGTGAAGAATCTCAAGGTGAGATTTTAGTGAAGAATCTCATCTCAGGGTGAGATGTTAGTGAAGAATCTCAGGGTGAGATGTTAGTGAAGAATCTCAGGGTGAGATGTTAGTGAAGAATCTCAAGGTGAGATTTTAGTGAAGAATCTCATCTCAGGGTGAGATGTTAGTGAAGAGTCTCAGGGTGAGATGTTAGTGAAGAGTCTCAGGGTGAGATGTTAGTGAAGAGTCTCAGGGTGAGATGTTAGTGAAGAGTCTCAGGGTGAGATGTTAGTGAAGAGTCTCAGGGTGAGATTTTAGTGAAGAAAAGTCTCAGGGTGAGATGTTAGTGAAGAGTCTCAGGGTGAGATTTTAGTGAAGAGTCTCAGGGTGAGATGTTAGTGAAGAGTCTCAGGGTGAGATGTTAGTGAAGAGTCTCAGGGTGAGATTTTAGTGAAGAAGGTCTCAGGGTGAGATGTTAGTGAAGAGTCTCAGGGTGAGATTTTAGTGAAGAAGAGTCTCCAGGGTGAGATGTTAGTAAAGAATCTCAGGGTGAGATGTTAGTGAAGAATCTCAGGGTGAGATGTTAGTGAAGAATCTCAAGGTGAGATTTTAGTGAAGAATCTCATCTCAGGGTGAGATGTTAGTGAAGAGTCTCAGGGTGAGATGTTAGTGAAGAGTCTCAGGGTGAGATGTTAGTGAAGAGTCTCAGGGTGAGATGTTAGTGAAGAGTCTCAGGGTGAGATGTTAGTGAAGAGTCTCAGGGTGAGATGTTAGTGAAGAGTCTCAGGGTGAGATTTTAGTGAAGAAGAGTCTCAGGGTGAGATGTTAGTGAAGAGTCTCAGGGTGAGATTTTAGTGAAGAAGAGTCTCCAGGGGGAGATGTTAGTAAAGAATCTCAGGGTGAGATGTTAGTGAAGAATCTCAGGGTGAGATGTTAGTGAAGAATCTCAGGGTGAGATGTTAGTGAAGAGTCTCAAGGTGAGATTTTAGTGAAGAATCTCATCTCAGGGTGAGATGTTAGTGAAGAGTCTCAGGGTGAGATGTTAGTGAGATCTCAGGGTGAGATGTTAGTGAAGAGTCTCAGGGTGAGATTTTAGTGAAGAAGAGTCTCCAGGGTGAGATGTTAGTGAAGAGTCTCAGGGTGAGATGTTAGTGAAGAATCTCAGGGTGAGATGTTAGTGAAGACTCTCAAGGTGAGATTTTAGTGAAGAATCTCATCTCAGGGTGAGATGTTAGTGAAGAGTCTCAGGGTGAGATGTTAGTGAAGAGTCTCAGGGTGAGATGTTAGTGAAGAGTCTCAGGGTGAGATGTTAGTGAAGAGTCTCAGGGTGAGATTTTAGTGAAGAAGAGTCTTCAGGGTGAGATGTTAGTGAAGAGTCTTAGGGTGAGATGTTAGTGAAGAGTCTCAGGGTGAGATTTTAGTGAAGAATCTCAGGGTGAGATGCTAGTGAAGAGTCTCAAAATATAGATATACCTCAAGACGGCAGTGCTTTAAAACTGTGCAAATATCAAGGCCCTCAATAAAAATTAGCAGCGTTTTGAAAGGAATTTCCTTTCAATGTCAGGCCAGCAGGCGCTT